>JAECUM010042428.1:0-33205 GCA_016617855.1 Megalonaias nervosa
TATTAATTTTTCCTTTAAGGCAGTTCCTTGGGCATAATTGTAGGCAGATTAATCAATCATTTGTACATGAACAGGTTTTAAAAATACGACACTTTTCAACCATAATTCGACCAATGTTACAGAATATTTGTGATTATATTGCTAGTTTTCCTGTGTAATCTCAGACTACTCGATAGTGCTTTTAATTGATTGTTTTTTTTTATAACTTGTACGTTACACCAGCGACTGAGATATATCAACAACTAGCCTTTGGGAATCATGATCTACTTTCTTCAGATATCAACTGGTAAGAATCATCTTAATCCATGGTTTGAGACCAGACAAAGGATCCAAAGAATTTCGTGCAAAGAAACTAAACGAAAACAGCATCGAAAGGTCACTTGTAATATGCTACAAGTTAATATATATTTCAATCCATAAAAGAGTAAAAACGGAGCATATAAGGTCCTACGGTTTGTTGGTAACGACGGGTAGGGATAGGGGGATTAGGAGAAACATTTGAAAAGCAAGCTTTGAAATATTTTGCTGCTAATCGTGAAATTATGCAGCAAAACATGGATAATTTCATTTCACAGTTCCCTACATGTAGCGTATAATACATATCGCCATATTACGGCTATTTATTTTTATTTTGTTTTCAGACATGCTCAATATGGCCGATCAAACGACAACCCCGTGACTTGCCGCCAGAGATTAAGTCACAGGGCACAGAACTCGCGGGAAAATAAGAATAACATTCTTAATAGTAGAAAACAGGTAAGAAGTGCACCAGTATTAATTTCAATATGAGGCGAGTGTCAATATGAGGGCAGTGGCTAACACAACGTCATATTTACCCAAACAAACGTATATAATTATTGTATGATATAATTTAGTTACAGTGTATTTAAAAGTAAACTACCTGACACCGCAAACAATCCTTAACTTCGTTCACACGTACAACACGGCCCGTTACCTTACCTTGAGGAGGTGAAATACCTGTCATTGTCTAATTCGTCTTAGCATTTACAATAATAATATCTCACAGGTTACATCCGTTATCGAGATTAATGTGTTTGATGCTATTTATGTGCTTCTTTTTATGTTCTCTCTTGTATGTGATGGGAAAGAAATCGTGTAGTGCTACATTTCCTTCTGAACACCTCGCCTGCAAAGACGTCATCACTTACATAACAAACAAAAAATGTCTAGCGCTCTAAGCATCTAAAACAATAAAATGGCATGAGGCCACTTTGTCTTAAATTCAAACGTGATGTAGAGCTGCTTCAAAATGCTTCCCACCGCAAATTGATGGAAATATGAACACTCGCCATAGGTCAAAAGACAAATACTCTCGTTTAAGCAAATGAAGAAAAACTCGAGATCAAACGTACCTTTCAATCTAATTGGTTACTTGACAACTGATACATTTAACACGCCTTAATTTTCAAAATCGGTGAAACAGTTAAAAGTTTTAAATGAGGGACAGCTTTTTGAAAATGGCTACCTTCCCGACATTACCGAGGAGATTTCCAAACTCAGGCAGATCATTTTGTGTGATCGTGTGGTTTAAAGGCTGAAAGATTGGAAGGGAGAAGACATAGAGGGCATGTTTTGCGACACATGGGTGACATATATAAAGAACACTCGATTTTGAAGATAAAAACGCTGAACCTTTAACGTTACATTCTTGTGAAATGGAAAGAGATGATAAATTGTTTCATATTTGAAATGCGGCTGAAAATATTATATTAACTTTCCTTAGGAGGTGACTGAAGAAGAGTATATATAAAGAAGTATTATAAAGGATGACATCTTTTTGTTATCCAAAGATTATAAGTTTGTAGAATGTTATAGGTATAGAAAAACAACATTAGAAAATGAATTAGTACAACATGCATGTGAATTTATGTTGATCACAGCAATAGAGGGAAAATAGAAACTACATAGAAAAAAAATCAGCAATAAAAACAAAAACAAAAAATGTGCAATAAAACATATTTTGGAAACAACAATGTACAAAATATCGCTGCAGATTTATAAATGAAATTAGGAATGAAAAGTAATATCATTAAAAAACGTAAAGTTCATTCATATTACATCTCGACGAAGCTGGAAACCTAGTACAAAAAACCACATCATAAGACTGTCTATGAAATTTTAAAAACAATAGAAAATGTAACAAAAATCAAATAAATCTTGATTAAATCGTAGGGACATTTAAGCTTCTGTCACACTATTTCAAAGTAGGTATAACGGCCATTCGGGCAATCACATTATAAGTCATGTATATGCACTGGACAAATATTACCATGTATAATTTAAATGCATCCATACAAATTATGTTACAAAGACTTATTACAAAATAAACTAAAATTGGTTAATTTTTCTACACAACATTCATAAAGTGAAATCCAGGACATATTTAGCGTTATGTAAATATACAAGTTTTGAATATAGAAACGTTAGTTGCACATTTAGTAGTAATTGAAATTAACACTGCATCCTAATTCAACTTAATAACATTGACTGGTTTTGCGAAACAATTAGAGACATCCTGTTAAGCCAGTTAGTGTTGTTTTTTTAATACCTAAATAGTTATGCCGTAACAATAGACAACTTTCAACAAAAACACATATGACAGAACCATCCTAAAGAGAATGCTGAGTTTAATGCAATTAAAGCCGTCAACGATCGCTTCACTAAAGCCGAGGTGTCTACGTGTCAATAAGAATAGGCCAGTAGAGAAAGAACAAAAGATGACACATTACAAGTTGAATTACTAACCATTATTGAAGAAAGCAAATCTACATCGGACAAAATATATTCACTGAAGAGACATGCAGAATTCTTAAAACAAATTAAACATGCAGAGAGAAACCTTAAATAATTTATTTAAGAACCAGCTGGACATAATAAAGTTTGGACTGATTCTTTTGATTTCAAATGACAGAGCAAGATGAACTCAATGAAATATGTGAGGTTTTGAAGCAACAGCAGGACGTAGAAAAGGACCTGCTTAGCTTTAGCAGAGGCAGAGGTATTTTGTCAAGAGATAACATCTTTGAAGTACACTTAGAGGCACAGAAAACAGAAAAGCCATTTGAGGAAATGTTATTATTTGGAACTGTGTTTATCCAGCCTAATATAGCTTGTTGGTATCGTCATTTACAAATTGAGTACATGACGAAAAATAGTTGAACCAAGCGAAAGTTGAAGTGCATGGCGTACAGTGTACGTGGAACGCTAAGGGAATACCTTGTCTAAAGCGACGAAATGAAAACCAATTGTAGAACACATCTGCGACTATAGCATCCATCAGTTGGTTATAACGTTTGTACTGTTTGAATGTCTGTCGAAAAAACGTAGCATGTATTCTGCATTGTGAACATTTTCAAAAGACTAGTTGGATGCAAGATGAGGTCACCGTACAAAATACTTATCAAGGAAACGCTTATATAGCTTGTGCCTGTTTCTATATCGGACATTAAAATATAATATATAATTTACATATGCCATTGTGTCCTAGTGCTTTTTCTGAATGCGTGTTTGTTCTGCAAGAATACATACAATATGTTATGTCTTCAAAAGTTGAAGAATGTATGCAATATATTTATCTATTTCTACATGTTTCCAATGTGCAAATGTATCTCATTCACATTATAAATTGTATAAGATGGTGCTATTATGCAAAGTGAGAAGATTGTAATTTTGTCCCAGTTTGCACAGGTACGTTGCTCTGATATATAATATATCAGTGCAGTCAAATTAATTATACTTACCAGAGTTTAGAATCTGGATTGTTCTGTACATTTCCTACATAATGATCCAAAATGGACTGACCATAACCTGTTAATTTTCGTTTAATAATTTATATGGAATCATCTGCGCAATTTCCAAACTCTAGACTGTAAATTGATTTTCCATGTCTTTAAATTAAAATCAATATTCATATAAATGTCTATGATACACACGTTATGACATAGACTGGACAAATTACCGTGAATCTCATGACGTGCGAAACTGTTATCATTACTGTTTGCTGTGTAGCCATGTAGAGGAATCTGCTTGGTTTGGTCATGAAAAAATACTCTTAAAATTACTACGTATCCAGATACCTGAATTTTGTATCAACGTTCATGTCAAGAATTGCTGCGATATTTATACGACATCGAGATTATCCTGCGTGCGTATTCTTCAAACTATTTTCGGGCATTATTAAAACGATAATTGTGCAGGATGGAATACAAGGTGTAGAAAGATATATGTTTGCGACAACTTTGCATTAATATGTTACATATGACTAAAGCATGTTTTTAACTTTTGCTATATTGAGTGCAATTCTCATCACCCAAAACTATATATTAATAATGGATTTGAGTTCTGCAGATGGCAACAGTGCATAACGAAACCGTGGTTTCGATATTTCAGAAGTTTTGCTAAGTCTAGCAAACATTCAATAACATACACTTCCAAGGTCAAAGTGGCACTGACATCTACTCATTTTAAACCAAGCATTCTTAGAAGCATGTATTCAAGCATCTAATATACAATACGACTGTTGAATACCTCATAACTTATCTCTATGAAGAAATCTTCGTAACAAACATGTTGTAGAGATGTTTATTAATGTAATCTTGTTTAAGCCACTTACGCATAATATCAAAACTTATGACACCAATGACATTTGATTTCACAAATGTATTTATGCAACTGACAAGACGTAAATGTGAAATTATACCAGGGATAAGTCATGACAAGTCTAATCCATTGGTCCAGCAGCTTCTACAGGCACTTGATCAGAGAAATTTCGAAGCCTATACACCGAATACAAAATGTCATTATTCACTTTCAATATGATGAAAATGTCCTACACAGCCGACATATATACTTCATTGTCTATATACAAGTAAGACTATGATGAAAATAATTAAATACTATATTTTTTGTTTTTACAGATTATTAAGATGCTGATAACAGTAGTGTTGGTATTCTTGCTTTGCCGGGGACCCAAGTTTGTAATGCAACTATTGAAAAGAATTTCTCCTGTAGATGTGCAGACACAAGCTGGATTTAAATTAATGGTAAATCTTCCGTAATTATTCAATATTACAATATAGAGGAAAGATAATTTTTAGATGCTTGATTTTGCGCAAAATGCCATTCCAGGAACGACCATACCAATGCTAATTGTAAACTTCTTCAAATTAATCTTGATGATTCTGCTGATAATTTATACCATTTCATACACTTTGTCGAAAACTTCACTGTGTAGTATTAACGTTTAAACTTTTAAATCCGTAGCTAATCCCTATTTGTTGAATACTTGACAGTGTAATATTTATGTTTTAACTTTCAAATCCGTAGTTAATCCTTATATTTTCGGAAAAAGGGTGTATGTGTGTGTGTATGTGTTATTTTGGACTTTTAATGTAGCCTTACCAATTCAGCCAAGTCGCAATGATGTCTGCACTTTGGCAGTTTATAGTGATGTCTAGTACCGAGGCATAATGTGTAGCATCATGTCCCACCCAGTCATATTATCCTGATACCAGGCTGACCTGTCCTAACACTAACCTCTTAATGCTAAGAGCCAAGCGAGGCAGCTGCTAGTACGATTTTTCTAAGTATTTGATATGACTCTGCCGGGATTCGAACCCGCAATTTTCGTATCTAATGTGGACGCTCTAACCACTTATGCCACCGGAGCGGCCCTCCTAACTCATAACTCAAATTGGCCCATTCGTCATGGGCCTGTCTTTATACAGACGTTGTTGCGTATTAGGGAAGTTCATGGTGGTTTCTTACCAAACGCATCAGAGTTTCTTTTTTTCACTTGGACATATGGAAGTGACAGGAAATCTATTTTTATGCAGATTATTTATTCTTCGTAGCTGCTAAACAAAAGTTTGTATGTTCATATAAGATTAACATCTACACAACGTCTCTCAAGACGTCAAGTCTATACTTCTTTTGAAATTACAAAGGTGTTGCACCAGTATCATTACTACGCCATTTTGCCCTCTTTGCCTTTTTGGGATCTGAAGATCGCCACAGCCTCTCTCTTCCATGACTTGATAAGCAAGCCACATGCAACGTGCAACCAGTGGATGCTTAGCATAAATGATCTACGAACGTTAAGATTGTTTGTACTCAACTTTTATTGTCTGTAAATCTACAACCGCTTTCTAATCTGTTATGGGAGCTGTCGGTGATTTTCCAGTCACACCAAGCCCAGCAATTACTGACATAGCAAGACCGCAAATAGCCTCTTAACAAAACACATGCGTTTCTATTTTACAATCAACGCGGTTCTCTTGATGATTTCATCTCAGAGTTGTTTTTTCATCTTCGATTATTTTTTTTCACGGTGGTAACATTGAATGTCAATCACAACTCTTTTATTAATAATACAATCGTATAGTACAATTACACGACTGGCATACCATGTCCGTAATTATTATGTCCAGGTGCAATACTCATGCGCTTCCAGCCTTTTACCCTAACTGTCACACAACTATACAACACCTTTGGCTTGGAAATGCTTTCATCTCCAGCGATTGTGCGTTCAGGGGATTTGGCACCCTTTTCGTTGAAAACCACATCGATTACGCATATACCTTTGGCATCTAAAGATTGTGTTTGGCCATTATCTGTTACCCATACAAGTGCATCCTTACTCAATAACAGTCGAGATCTTCTTTGTCTCACTTGAGTCCATGTTGCTGTAAAATATTCTTTTCTGAACACAACCGAAGCGGATTTAGCGGTGAATACCACGTCACCGTTATAGAAACAATCTGGTAGTGTTTTTGCACCTGGTGGTGCAGTCAACGGTTAGACATTTGCCTACGAGATATTTCCAAGCTGACCTAGATTTGGCATTAGTACATCAGGAACCATGGCCATCTGTAGATTCCACTAACTCATCATCGCTCTCAGAATCTATCATATATATAAGTCTAATCTTAAACACAATCAACAAAGACAGTTAACTTTAAGTTTGGACATCGTCTTGATTTGTAAGTTGCAACGCCACAAACACGTGTTCTTGGTGCCGTAAAACCATGTTTGGGTACTTATTTGGCACATAAACTGTTCCACAACAGCACTTGGTTGGTGTGCGCCTGTGGTATACGCGAGAAACGACAGAGTTGAATCGGTTACAGACTGCCACATGTTTATGTAGTCAGTGAAGGGTATAATAGTGGAATCCACAATGTTGATATTTCTAGTGCAATTTCCAAGAATGTCTCATTTGGAAGGAAACATCTAGACGTGTCTTTTACTTGCAACTCTGTTAGTAATTGATTGTGGTCTCTGACCGGGTATGAGTAATACTAAACATCGCTTTTACTTTGTATCACGAAATTTCGCAACACATCTAACCAGCAACAGTACATCAGTGTGCAGATACAAATCGTGATATAGTCATCCATGTTCTTGTATTCGAAATTTGCTATGGTTGTTTTTTTCCTAGACACCTTCGAGAACTAATGACTAATAAAGCGGTTTGATCGTTGGCAACTGAGTTTTAATAAATTTATTACAGTCACTTTGGTAACAGTGAAGCTGAAACCAATGAGTGGAGGAGGAAAATGCACGAATTTTGTCACCGGTCATAATCTTGACTGCTGATGATTAGAGCTGTTGTCGAATCCGTTACGCTTTAACGATTAAAGAAACACCTCAACCGAGTCTTTACAAAGATACAACGTTGGTGTCTCAGTTTGCCCGTCACACATATCTGCTATATAACAAAAAACTACATGGGATCGGTTCATGGACTTGTATTGTTTGGTTGTTGCTCAACGCAGAGCTTTCCGCTGGAACATTGAGACATTCAAAGACGACGATGATATAAGGGACTGTCATCTTTCGTTGCACAGCAGTAACTTTGAGATCTAGCATTATTCTCTGCTGTGGTTTTTCACTAATAACACCGCCGTAAAAGTCATGGTTAGAAAGCAGTTGTTGTGTGTTAAATACATGCATGAATTGACTGCGTGAAACGTTCTTATGTACGTGCTTACTGTGTCGGTTAAGCAACTGTGTAAGAGTATTTATCCATGCGTACTGCAATACCTTCTCTCATTATTTTCATTTCACTCAGCAACAACAAGTCCATTTGGAGGATACTGCAAGCTGATAATAGCCATTATCCCAAGTAACACATTACCAGTGATGTGTGGGTTAAGTGTTTCAAATTTGTTTAGTGTGGCCTTACTAACCTGAGCAGGAAATTCTATTTCACCAAAGGCGAGTTCACCCAGATGCTGCCGGTGTTATCGAGGCAGGCCTTGGTTATCACTAGCCGGATATAATGCTGATAAAATTGCTCATTCAAAACATCTATCACAATTCATTACATCTAGCACTGGCCTAATTGGAATAAACTTTTGTGTTAGTATGTAACTGAATCCACGAAACGTTCATATGGAGAGATAGGTACCTCGCTTGGAGCACATATTTCGAGAGTCTGTCCCGTTCTTTCATTGGTTCATTTCTCCAACGTCTCGAGAATCTTTCCAATGGCTTTGTCTATTTCGCCATTCATGGCACTGGTGTTACTATTAGTTCACAATAGTAGGAGCACCGCTGTGAATCCACGGTTAGTAGTTTTAAATCAACCTTTGTCAAGTGGCATACCAGATGCGCGCTAAGGACAATATCTATTATAACTCCTGAGTGACCAAAGTATCGTAACCCCGATGCTATTCCAGGAATCGCATTTGTTAACAATTGAGCGTCATTATCTGGTTTTCATGTGGGTGAAATAATTGCCACGTGATTTTCTAACTCATCACTACGCGTATGAAATTTGAATTGAGGTACTTCTGATTGCAGTGCTTGTTCGCCAACATGCTCAGCGACTTCAGTAGCAATAGCAGATGCTATACGTTTTTGTTCATCGTTAATTCGATGACGGTGTTATTCATCCTCAATACGACGATGGTTTTGTTCAAAGGCGACTACTAATGCAGTTACGTATGCATTTCTTGCACCTGCTTGGTATTTGTATATTATGCTCAAATGCAAATTTTTTTCAGTTGTTGTACTATGTTGCTACCCTTGAACCAACAGGTGATGGAACAGTCACCGTTGGTGGACCAGATTGATTCAGTGCAATTTATGTCTCAATAATTCATGTATTTCAGGTTTTCGTATACGACTTGGTATTTGCATTCCATGCTGTCGTGCGATTTGCTTTAGCTGAAGCACGGTAGGCATGTTTATTTGAGGGGAACGGCTAATTAAGAAGTCCGTCAATAACTTATTTTAGTTTTTGTACTCTATTAGGATCAGAAACCGCAACTGCTTTGATCCTGGCTATTATTTCGTTTATTTCTGTATCTGTAGGTACAGTCGCAGATGCCTGTGTTTTACGCGTCTGACTATACTCTCATACAGAACCACATGACCGGCAGAGTTGATTACCTGATTTGACTTTGATACCACATTTAAAACATGGTCGAGAACCAGGACCAGTACGCAACGCTAGCATATATACTTTTAAAGTTTCATAGTGGCACGCTCTGCCGCAAGATACACTCTTTCCAAGACCTACACTTTAGCATTTGCTGCGTCTCAATGTCATTGAGCTTTTTATATACGCAAGGCTTATCTTATTGGGTACAGATATTGTTTTATCTATTTTATCTTGTTGTAAGCTTCCAGTGGTGCTTTATACACAACCCCGTGGAGTCTGCCATTAGTAACACGACGTTGTAAATCATCTCCTATCAATTAAGTATGCCTGTTTTAGGTTCTTCATATCGAAGTTACTTTGCGGCGCTAGCTAAAATATCTTTTACAAAAGAGACCACGTAAATCACCTCAAATGACCCATCAATGAGTACAATGCCAACATGAATTTTGTCAGACTGACAGACGTACCCAATAATGCCAAAGATCTCGTAAATTTCATCAATATTTATGGGGTTTTTTACGTATAGTGATAGCCAGTACTAATTTTCTCTTTTACTTGCCCTGAATCGCTTCTGCATCGCGCTATATAATGTTGTAATACAAATACTGCTTAGTAATAAGTATAGATTCCATTCCTATAGTAATACCCAAAAACATTTATTTAATTTGCTCTTTTATGTCTTCGCTATTACAGTCATAACATTTGCGAAATTCGTCAGGTATTTCACTCGCTTCAGACTTTTCATGCGATTTATGCAGAGACTCAACATTTTCTTGCGCTGCATTATAAACATTCTTCTTCATTTTCTCCTCGAAAGCCTGCCGCAGGTTATTCCATTTCTAAGGTCACTCCTAATTTAATCAATTTATCAAAGTAATCCATTATGTCTCTGAAAACGCATATAACATCCATTGAGCCTCTTTGCTCAACCTAGATGATGCTTTCTAACGATACAGCGAATGAAGTTTTTACGCTACATACTTTATATTCCAGTCGTTTGGTAGTTTAATGCCATTTCTAGAGATCTCAATAAACTCCGTCAAAACATTTTGAGGGTCATCCTAATTTTTCGCCGTTATATACCACAACAATTTGGTAATATACAAGTATATTTCTCCGTCCAGGCTGTGCTTTTGGAAATAGTTCTTTAAAATTATTGGCACGATACTAATTTTAAATATGATCCAGATGAGATTTTCGGTCAAGTAATGTGCACAGTCCATATCAGTTTGAAAGATTATGCGGGCCACGTATCCATTACTAAAGTCGACCTTATAATCATCAAATTGACTTTCACTTTACATTTCAACAGCTAGAATCGGTAGTCACCCTACTAATTCAAGAAACATTTTCTCCGAAACTTGGACTCGAATAAGCAATGTTGTGTATGATAATATTGCGTGTTAGCTGTTACAGCCTTTATTCTGTGTTGAGAGAGTAAATGAAGACCACATATTTGGCATTAAGAAATTGTTGGAAAAACACCGGATGAGCCTCTCCCATGATCAGCTAATAATGCACCATTTATGTCTCATGTAATGGTAAGCATAGATAGTGGTTATAGGTCAACCGGTTATATCAAGCCCTTTTAGTAAACATATTTCAGTTATTTTCCATATCTTTTTAACAAAGCTGTTCTAACTCGATACAGATTATATCAAATAGATTATGTCTCTGAATTTAAGGCACGTAATATCTCTTGCTTTGATATAATCTGCACTGGTTGTAACTGGATTATGTAGTCACACAGCCAGTTTATGTAGCCTGACACCACCACCTGATCTCTGCCACTGATATATAATGGGGCCGTACACATCCTCAAGAGCGCAAATCATTAATGATATTCATCCCCTGGTTGTTCATTGTATGTGACTTGCTTGCCAAGTCATAGAGAATAGAGGATGTGGCAATCATCAGGACCCAAAAGGGCAAAAAAGGGCAAAAATGGCACAATGACTAATGTTGGAAATATTTTTATCTTGAGAACATTGATTTTACAGTTCGATAGCCTTTTATTAATTCAGGCAATTCAAGAAATGTACATCAAAATTGAAGAATGGGACTAATATCGGCACTGCTATGACTACTCAAGTTATTAATTAACCAGCATTCGACGTTCTCAAATATATATCATATACAGCAAAATAGGATACTCTGCAGAAGAAATTTAAAAATGCATCTTCTTAATTTTAGAAATACCTTTAATTACTCTATTCTACGGTAATCATGTGCATGCTTTTCGCCTATCAAAAATCATCATTACCAAAAAGGTCAAGGCATACGGTATTTTATATCCAACGTATAAGCATGTAAAAATCCATTCATAACTTTTTCAAGTCAATTCGATTGGTTCTGTAAAATTAGGTAAACAAAATTCCAGCCAAATTATGACTAATTTTATACTAAACGGCAGTCTTGTATTCGGATGTTTTATACATTCACTCTTCAACAGAATGAGCTCGCTTTCTTAAACAATTATTTACATTTAATTCAGTTGGTCACATCTGTGAATATAGTACAGGAGAAATGTTATGTATGCCGAGATGTTCTGCTTGCATTTCATAACATATCTACCATTCACACTCCTGTAATATTAAACAACTGAGTAATGATGGATTTTCTGGCTAGTTAATGAGTTTTCATATCTCATTTCAGATAGTTATTCACTGCCTTCCATACGTTAAGTCGACTATTAATCCATTTGTATATGTCTTCATGTCCCGGAATTTCCGGCGAAGCATAGTAACATCATGTACCAAATGGAATCTTCCTTCCTCTTCCTGTCGGGCTAGGAATTCTCCGGGCATTAACATCGAGATGAAGCTTCGTGCAAAGAGTGCGAGCGATGTGCAGACCTTACCAACAAGGTTATGCAATCAGAACAGCGCTTCTACAGAATCTTGATTCACATTTAAAAATGTCATGCTCTTTGGCGACATTGAAACACATTTAGATTCAAAATTTAATATTCACCGTAGGGCAAGAATAGTACAATCATATTTAATTAAAAGAAGTACCAAAGTAATTCCAATGCTCTAATTCAAACCATTACAAGTTATAAAGACCCTTACTCAAACATCAGTTTTGATGGACATCTGATTTACTTGTTATCGACGCTTGGGTAAAAGCAAGAATCCTAAATTCTGAGGTCGCGGTTTTCAAAATATGACTAAATTGGAACCGAAGTTCAAACAATCTGAGGTCGTAAATTCAGATCTTTTCATAACAAATGCGGACACAGAAATACTCTTTCTAGAAGTCACGGCAATACAGTTTCCACAATTGACTTTCACGGGAGAAAATGGTGCCTAAACCACATGATAGAATAAATACTCTTCCCTCAAGGACAAACTACTGTAGCCGAGCCGGATCAGACTGGGTCGAATTTCGCTGTGTATCTTTTGGCATGTCATTTTAATTTATTTTGCCATATCGCTAAATAAATTACATTTGTTGCTGTACCGTAAAAACCCCAAAACGAATTAAATACTTTATTAACGTTTATACTGAATCTTGAAAGCATACTTATGTTGTACAAAAAGCAATTCACTGTTCCTTTCAAAGTGTTTTTTCCTAACCCAGGTATCATTCGTTCAACTGCTGTCACGTTATCTTGTCTCTTAAGACCGTCTCTTGATATTCTATTCCTTGGTCCACCCCATCCACCTGACCGTTGTTTGGAGCATGGGTTGCAACAAAATGGAATATATGTTCCTTTTAAAGTTATATTTCGTATTGTTTGGTTATTATTTGTTGTTAATGAAATTTCACCATAAGCTGCATAATACATTTATTATGATGTTTGAATTGTGTTTGTTACAGTCATGGTTTTATAGAAAACGTATTGGTCATATGTTGTAATACTTTTCGTTTTCTCAGTTTCTGTTTGTAAATAAAATTATGCCAATGTTGCACTGGAATGTAGGTTTTAATGTTCACATTTTGCTAGTAAGTTTTAATGTAAAAATAATAGTTTCCCATGGAGACTGAATTTTATACAAATACTAACATGTGTGTTATTTAGAAAGAATCTCCAAAGGAAATTTATTTAAAACAAACATTTTATGCATCTGTTCTTTACCATGGTGTATCGAACAGCGACAGTAATTAATATTGTGTAAACTGATCAAGATGTCGATGCATATCAAACATATGAAACTGGAACGAAAAAAGGAAATATGCTTCTAACGCAAATATTATTCTAAAATCATTGTGCAAATGTGTATGTTTTAAAAATCTAATTTGCTAATGTTTGCTTATTTACCTAAACAATCCTTGCCATTCGTTTTAGGTTGGCATCAGCTAAAATAAAGCAAATTAAAAATAAAAATGTGTAGTTGTGAAATTATTGCATAGCAAACGCTACTTTTGTTGTTGCTCGACATACGCTTCATTTTGTTCACACTTATAAACATTAACGTTCCGGATATATTCTTTTTACCTCCACGCTCTAAATAACGACACGATCCGTAATCTGGACGCAATATTGTGATTGATTCCTATGGACAAATGAACTCCGTTGAATGTGTGGTACTTAGATAAATGAGACTTGCTAAATGAGACTTGCAGATTTATAGTTATATAGAAGGTTTAGTCGCCCAAATTAGTATCCTCTATTTGAGCAAAAACAAATTTTAATTAGAAAGGATCAGCTTTAATTTATTTCATACTTTCCCTTTAAAATTTGTGAATGATGTATAAACTAAAACAAGACAAAGGGAATGTAGTAAATGAATCAACTGAGCTTGCGCCTTTATTATTGTATGGAAGCTATAAAGATGATCAACTACAAAAAACGTAAAATATGGTACATTCGGGTATGTCTGTGTCACCTGGTAGAGTACATATCTGTACAAGCTTGTTCAGCAAACCTTAACTTGACTAGAAATATTAGACATTCGCTGTTACAATAACACCCCCCACCCCACCTCCCGGCCCAATACAAGGCACCCAAGTAACTTTGAAAAAGATTACATAAATCAAAATGATTCTCCTGACTCAACGGGGATTTATATACATGTTACCTCACAACAAACCAAATAAACAAAATCCTTGAATTATTGGTTAAAACTGATAATTGTTCATTATAATGTGGTTCCAATGACAATAGATTGCGGATGAATAAAGTGGTACAAATAATCACTTGTCAAAGAAGCAAGTATCTACACACCTAAAATGGAGCTCAACAACTGAATTTAACATTCCGCCATTCCTTGAACTGTTAGATGACTTAATACTTAATATCATTTCAGTGACCTCGATGCTTTCAATCAAATCTACACGCTTGAATTTAGTGTATTTAATAGACAAAACTGCGATAATTTTTATAACTTAGGAAATAAGTCGATTTAACACTTCATCCCTCTCTGCTTTTAGCAGGTGCCCGCTTTTCTCTATTTCAGCTGCATTCTATGGTCACTCATCATCCTACTATACTGCTTTAGTTACCATGTCATGAATTCAGATGTACATGCTGCAGTTGAATAGATAAACGTTTCCAAGCCGAGGTTTATTCACACAGGAACATGCAACAACAACAAGGACAATAATAATAATAATAATAATAATAATAATAATAATAATAATAATAATAATAATCAAAACTCATAACATTGGTGTAAATATAGATACGCATTAAATAACTATCAATGCGGTTGTACTAGTCCAACAGGACAATTTAAAGGAAGAAAAGGTAAGAGAATAAGGTAGGAAACTGGATTAGAATCATGAGACAAATGTTCTTGGAGATACTGTCCAACCACATGATACAACATACGAAGCGAGACGTGATTATCAATTGAGAGAAGAATCTAATCATACGCATAGAAGCATCATGGAGCTCTCATGATGAACGCAAACAATAGCATAAATTGACCAAACCCTGATCTAAGCCTTAAAACAGTCAGGAAACGAAGGCAACGATTTTACCAATTAATCTTGGAACACAAGGGACAGTCTCTCAAGCATTGAATTTAAAGTTAGACCTGAAAATAAGAAAGCAAAGACATCTGATAAAGCGAATAAGGAAACAACTACGCTTGAAATAAAATAGTTAGAACAAAGTCTCCGATCATAACCTACAAAGCTGACATCGTGGACTACGACAAAAGCTAGGAAACCTATGCATAAAGACATATAAAACAATTTTTGTCCACAGAGAACGGGACCTGAGAGTCGAGTTAGACAGAACGTACTTCTCCAGGACGATCGTCAGATGGGATATGAGGAGTTATAGAAAAGATTAAAGTTAGTTCAAAAATGCCAAAGAAAAATATGTGAGATAGAAGTGTGGTATTTCTGGTCCTACTCCGACATGCAAGTTTAGCGGAATGAAAGCACTGAATAAGACGACTGTACCAGAATCATAGAGGAAATAATAAATCATCTGGTGGTGGTAAACAAGTCACATTTGGAAAGATATGTATATCTCCCTTGGCTATGTCTGAACTCTTTACTTTATAGGTTTCTTCCTCTCGGAACATGGTTGTACAAAACAAAAAACAAATCTAGATGTGTATGTTTAAATGTTTGTGTTGATATTAATTTAATCTAAAAGTCAAGGTGTAGAGGGCGATGAAGATTTCGTGGTGGTAGGTTCAAAGAAAATCAAGATGTTTCATAAAATGCTTTCCCGCAACGTTGGATGACAGAATCGAGACACGTGCGCATTCTAACAGGGATTTAATAAGGCACGTGCGGATACTGCGTCAAAACTGGTACAGAGGATCAGTTTATTTTTAACAGTATGCTTTTCTGGGTAATTGCGACTGGCCTTTAATCCTAACAAATATAAGAAAACAAATAAACGTTAAGTATCACAACTATGTGACAAAGTAATAGAAGAAAACAAGATCCAAATCATGTTAGACTTCAATATTTGTACGTTTCACATATCAGAGTGCAGAAGCTAAAAAGGTACAATAATTGAAAAGGATCAGAAATTTAAAAATGTAACAGGAGTCTCACAACCGAGGGAATCAAATAACTTCTTTGTGAGTCTGATGTCGACGTCCATATCCCCCCATTTCCAAGGACTTTAAAACAATCGTCGGTGCCAACTGAAGGGTTTTAAACTCGCGAATACTACAACTTTTTGTCATTAATTGCCTAACGACCTCACATTACGAACGTCTAATTCAATGACATTTTTTTGTGTCACATTTTTATTATACTTTATTAAGTCTGTCGAAGCCGAATATTAGTACCTCATGCCATACAATGTAACGCACGATGCCAATACACAATACGAAGTAGAATTTTTTTTTCAAATAACTCAATATGAATACCTTAAATATCCAAAAATTTCCATACGTTAAGGAATTAGGAGGAATCCATTTTACGAAAGTAATCCATGCAGTCTAAAGTCTCGTGAAAACTGTGCATTATGACATCGGTTCCTAGAAATATGTGTTAATTAATCTGGCTGAAAAATATCTTCCAAACATCGACTGCCCATAATTACCAAATAATCACTAAATTCTAACAGAGTTATAAACGGAAACACAAATATAAATAACACATATCCCAGGTTTGTTATACATTCTATTGCCATTTTGATGTAGCACAAGAACAACCTGAAAGTATAATTACCACACCACACCACACCAATACGTTATTCGGGGCACAATAATTTTGTTAGGAAGAAGTATTGACCAGGCAAGAATCTAGCCTCAGTCATTTATGTGTTTAAGTTTTTGAATTTTTAACGTAGCTTTTACTAATTTTTTTTATATTTCTCATCGCTACGATGCCTGCAGTGTGGCCGTTTATAGTGATGTCTAGCAATGTGGCATCATGCCCAACCCAGTCATATTACCCTGACACCAGGCCGTCCAATCCAAACAATAACCTCTTGCTGCTGAGCGCCAAGCGAGGAAGCTGCTATTACGATTTTTATACCGGGGTTCGAACACTTGATCTCACGCATTCGAGGTGGAGGCTACAATCATTTAGGACACAGGAACGGTCAATCACCTTTAACATGCTTGTAAATCTTTGAAACTGAAACTGTTTCTCTCCAAATATCTGTCACGAGGGAGCTGGAGCTCATTACAAATAAAAAGCAGTCAAAGCTGAAAGATAGTCCAGATTACTATTGTGTCAGAAGATTATGCACTTCTATGTAATTTACGAATAAAAGGCCATTTTAGATTTGTTGGGAGCATTCATTCCATGAATAGACCATTGTTCCAATCTTAAGGCGCTTCTGTTAGTCGCCCATCTCAGAATGAACATGTTATAGACAGTGGAGACCGATGCGGCGTTCATGATCGTGAGATCAGGATAGGTTCAAACTGGAATTTTCTGCTTTTCCTCATAGAAATAGACATCATACCCGTAATCCCATAGAGGCGGAATAAATGGCAAGTATAAGTTTTGTCTGCACATACATTCCACCTATTTGTTGAAGGATAATCCCAGACTAAGACATGCTGAGAAAAAATAAATCTATTTTGATCGATTTCAGATTATAAGTTTCCTTCAGCCTCCAACACTTGTCAGTTCTACTTGATATCGTGATATACGTGATATAAATGGTGCACAAGACGCAGATGGGTTCCAGGATGCGTTTACATGATTTTAGAAATGAGGAATCTAACGAAAAGCAAATATTTCCAACAATAAAAAGGATTTTTATAAAGGAATATTTTTATGCTATTTCAGAGATTTCCAAACGTATGATTGTGGATTTGTGTAGATTTGTTCACACTTGATTACATAGATTTGTGCAGAACAGAAAGATATTCAATCCCTGTCAAGAACGTCGAGTTATATTATAGCATGTGTTAGGCCAGGGAGAAATTAACGGATAAAATTCTAAACTTATTTAGAACAATCAATGATGACGAGATGACATCCGTTGATATTGGAATCAATAAAGAGCCAACTTTTGACCATATGTCTCTCCCTGAGGAGAACTTAGCTATCGATACTTGCTAACAAGGATTCAAGAGCTTATATTCAATGACTTTCGTAACTTTCTTTGCTATTACACAAGAAACACAGAAACAAGTTCATTGATAATGGATAAACAAAACACCGAAACATTTTCATTATATCTGTAACATGCCCTTGCCACGGCTTACAACAAAAACAAAATATTTCCTTTACAACTGCATAATAAGAGAAACCAAAGAAACACTTTACTTACTACTTGCGCTTCAGAGATGTGCACCAGATCTGAGATATATAGATATTAATTATCGTCCTACTAAAGCATTGCTCGTACTGCAAATAAAATTGACAAAAGGTCACAATTGTTGTACTAAAAATTACCAAGGGTGTGTAACAGAATTGAAACCGAGTGGGCTTTTCTTCTTGGACTAAATGAACAACACAAATACAATGTGATGAATGATGTAGGTTTATGAAATGAATTGATAAAAAAAATATATATATATATATAGTGATTCTTTCACGCTCCAAACACATGACTCATTCAATTACTAACACATTCCCAAATGAAAAACAAATGAAGTGAAATGCAAATATTCAAAATGAAAGTGAGATTCACATAATCTCACGTACTGTAACCGAGATTGAGATTCACATAATCTCATGTAATGTAAATGAAATTGAGATTCACATAATCTCCTGGAATGTAAACGAGACTCAAATAATCTCATGTGATAATAACATAACTCAATTGTATTCAATTAAAACATCATCAATTGAAACAAATACTTTCAATGTTAAACAATACAACGATTGCACCAAACAATGACTCGTGACTCAGTCATAAGATAACTATTTGTAAAAACTTGCATCCGAAACCATTTGACTTGGTTTACGAGTCCATTTGTCAAAACCACACAGTTCTCCGGAATTCCTGGGTCGGCTCACTTGTATTGGCCCCATCCACCCTTCACGGATCCACCATGCGCACAAGTTTATACATCATGCAGTTCCTTCCTTGTCTGGACTTGATTCCACCCCATACAGACATACAGACCGTCAGTCTGATGTATCTGCATACACATACGCACAGCTACACAGCTCCACCGCTATGCATCCACATACAAAGCTCCACCGCTATGCATCCACATACACAGCTCCAATAATAAAACCACACTGGTCATAATAAAAAGGTACATAATTACAATCTATAGATACATGCTACTAACTTAAAGGCTTAATAGGAACTTGTAACAATTCAAAAGTTGGGTTTCAAATCTGCGTAGTGGTAAAGACAACATTTCACACTACGACATTAAAACTGAATATGCTTCACATATCAAATAAAAATGTTACACTTACCCCTATGGCTGTAGACAAAAATGGAGAACGTACACTCCTCGAAAAGATCCAAATGACCAATGTGTCAGTTTGAAATAGAATCAACCTTAAATCCATAGGAGAGTGAATAATAGTCAAGGTAAAATACTCATGCTTTTCGTGACTCTCGTCGGATGTAGATTCCGACGAGATACATGCTTGTACAGTCGCTTACCTGGAGAAACAATTATTCACCCCAGGTAACGTTGTACGCATGCACAACGAATAGTGGTCAAAAATAGATCTAAGGCAAAACCAAGTTATTTCTCGCCTTATTCTGTAACATGGTCATGGACTTTAGAAGTACTTGATAGCAGTTGCCTTAACTGTTCATTTAGAAAACAACTTTGATGATGTGTGATATTTTCGAGGAGTTTAGCAATGCAGACTGCAAACTTTACCCAGACACTATTACATTGAATGTGATTGTAGCTCGTTGTGCCTGCTTAAAAATATTAGGTATTGACCTGAACATGTGACAGAATATGACGTGTTTGTGATAGGTGAAATGTGAATAAGAGGTGCTATAAACCTAGGTCAAGGTCAAATATCATATCTCCTTGCAGCTGTAATTATAGATTACTGCATTTTTATGGGAAAATATGAACGAGTTTTTCGGATGGTTATACTGCACGACCTTTTATTATATGCTCATTTTCTTATTCTACCCAAGGCTTAAATATATAAACAAAAATACACTACAAGAAACAAAGTAACTGAATGTATGCCGTATTCCAAACTAAATACACAAGCGTAGCTGCATCATTACACAACAACATTATTAATGCGCACGTAACTCCGCCCAGACAAATTTGAAGTTGGTCGCGCGCTAGACGTAAGTTTCGAAAGAAAATGGCGTTTGGTCTACTTAAAATTGAAATTTGGAGTAATATTGTTAATGAATGCGCATTACAACGTTTCCATTTGATCTGGAATGAATACGTTTTGGTATTTTTGTCGATTCGATGCAATTTCGTGATTATGGTCTGGATTTATCTGCATGAAGTAACGTACATCGGATTCCAGCAGCGTCTGCCAATTTAATCGTATTGAAGTGTGTTGACATCGGCGTGCGTGTTTCTGTTCTGTCATTGAATGATTCAGATCATAATGTGGCAAAAATATGAAGTCTTTCAATTGCAATTATCGAGAAGACGCTGTGGAATTTAATGTTTAATTCATTTTGAGTACAGTAAGGAGGATGTAACTGCACTTGGAATAAACTCGAAATTACAGTACAATTTCGAAACGTGTAATCAAGCTTGATAACCCATGACATGGCTCATGTAATTAGAATTTGCAGAACTACTAAAGTACATTTTGAGGAAATTCAGGATGTAAGTATATTTTTTGCCATTTTTATTACCAGCTAAAGAAGACAGTTCATGTCGTATTCTTGCATGTTATTGTAAGGACCCTGTCTGGCGTCTATAGCTAGCCTAAATCTGAAACATTGTATCAAAAAAGTTAGCGCGGAATGTGCCAAAGCAGTTTGTATGTGTCAGTCCACTAAACAGTCCACTAAACATATGCTTTAGTTCATTCAGAAACAAATTGTTTGTTTACAATAGAAAGTAGTTCCTTTATTCGCGAGAATGCAGTATGAATTGAGCGCAAGGAGTTCAGTATCGCAAAATATTGCACGATTCTGACAATGTAAAGTTAACGGTGAAAAATATGAGCATATAATAATAATCTGTATGACGCAGCAAAGAATCAATACAGGCCAATATAACACTCTGGATGCGAAAACGATAAACAAAAAATTAGATGGTTATAGAAGACCTTGTTAAACATCCAAGATGACAATGACAGTATGGATTTTAGACGATGCTTGGAGATGCCAACAGATTTACACGACCATTTCAGAAACATCCACCTTGCTACAGAGAGCTAATTCCCAATGAAAGTATGTATCTCCCTTGTAAGAGATATTGATAAAATTATTGGGTGGTACGAAGCCAGATGTACCAAACCATTACGTACATTATTAAGCATAGAGAAATAATTTTACATTACAGAGACCTAACACTTTACCTGTAATTGGATTTGAAAAAGTAAAGAAACATAGAGTCGATATTGCTTGAACAGCAATCTTGACTGAAATCATACACAGTGCACAATACAAATTTGAGAGAAATGGCTAACAAGAATTTAAATGAATGATGACATGTTTGTCCTTTGCAATTTTTGTCATACTGTTGCGATTTGTTTATCAACTTTTAAAATATCTCTTTTAATCAGATAGGTATCCAGTTCAAACGAGTCATTGTATTTCTGCTAACTGTTGTTGTAACCATTATCGTGGCATCGCTCATATTAACAAGAAAATGCTTCCATCTCCAGCAGCATAGTTCATTTTCACTTTTGAAATTTTACTATCATGTTTTCTTCTATATTTTAACCTTGCTATCCAGTAATTAACAGCTCTATAACCTTTTAAAGACTTCCGCTACTGTCGAAACAGCTTAGTAATAGATATTCTCCTTGGATCACTACTTACATGATGCAAATTAAGATTTCTCTGATGGTTTGATTAAACCTTAACATGCCTTCATGAGTACGTCATCATTATCCTGCAGAAACACATAAGTCTATCCTGATAGGTCTTCTTTGTCCAAAATATAATTAATTTATTCAACTGATAGAGTTCGCGAGTAATCAACATTATATCCCCCCAATTAGATATATGTTCTCAATCAACTGACACAGTCGGCTGAAGTCAATTCCCCTAAACGTTGACGTACAATTTTCTGTTCTTTCGACCAATTTATCTATTAAAGATTTGGATTTTTTGTTGATGTTTCTGTTGTGTTGCTTCTTTTTTTATATTGTATTATTGAAACTGCTGCCAATGAAATTTTAAATTGTTTCATAACTATGTTGATGTAATTTGATTTTCCTCATCGATAGTGTATAAATGCGTCGTACATTCAGTTTAACGGTCTCTCGTCTTGAAAACTATAGTTAAATCTAGATACTGATTTTAATAAATTCTGGAATGATTTTGTATATCAAATGTCAGTATGAAATACTGCACATAGATGATGTCATACATATTGCCCTGTTTAACTGAGTATGCCAAACATTCATGCTGTAATGTAATCATTGTTGATTGTGGTCTAAAATCTTTACATTTTATCCATGATAATACCAAATTAATCTCGTATATTTCATGCAATCTCAGCGTTTCCGGTATCTGACATTTCCTCAACCAGCTTTGTTCTGTGACGTTTTTGGTAGTTTACAACTGTAGCAAATATAACTGTTCCATTTATTGAGATAGCTCAGTTGTGGTTAATACTGCGTGCAGTTAGAAATAGTAAATATTTTATCCAGGAAAGAAATTCATAGTTGATGGAGTAGTTATTTTTTTGTTTCTGCTATTCCTTCTTTGAATGATTTACAGATATGTTTAGAAACTTGTTTGCGTCTAGGAAAGGTTGACTAAAATTGCATTTTGAAGTTTCAAATCGTCCTTGAAATTTGTTCATCGAGGCTACATTCTTTGAATGTGTAATAAAGGAGGATTTTGACATATTTGTAATGACTTTCAAGGATGCAATGTGCTACTACCTCTTTAAAGACGTTAAACTTGTTTTGACTATATGTGCTTTTGTAGGATGAGAGCTGTTAATCAACTTACTGGTATACATTGTGCTTCCCTGTGTTGCAAACTCTATCTAAATCGATTTTCTGAAACATTCTATTTAATCTTGATGAGTGTGTACATGCATATGATTTTATGCTATAAGTAGGATTCTAATATTCATGTTGATGTCTTGACGGGGTATAATGCTTTTTTCACTCTTTTTGGAATGATTCACATAATGTAATTAACCTTTATATGCAATATATGACGCTTGTTTTCAGAAAAACAATAGAAACTATAAGATAGTTATTCTTCACTTTTGTATTATTTGTAGGCCTGGATAATCTCTATTGCTTGGATGTTTCTTGTAAGCTTTGTAGAGATATTTGTTTTTTATAGAAAATATGGTCCTGTCAATTACAGCCTCTGTGAACGAAAAATGTTTATAACTTATGCGATTAATACCTAACATATGGAGTCGACTGGATGAAGTTTGGTTTATAAGCTTAATAGTTGGTCGTAACAGCCAAGATTTCAATTAAAGTCGCTAATAGTCAACATTTCAATATAAGTCGCTGGATCATCCAAACATTGGAAATATAGTTTAAATCTGGATGGATACTTTTTAATACATTTCAAACTTACCTTTATTGAAATTGTATTTCAGTTTAAACACAAATTTCCTTTATAAAGAACAAAATTATTTACGAGTATTGATGTAGACGATTGATAAAAGATTCTATTAAAAAAGTAAGAAAGACATATAAATCTTATATATGCTGCTTATGTTGAACGTGATTTTGAATCTTGATCGGAACTGTAGAATTTGATTTAGTTTCTGCCATTTTAATCAATGTATCTAGTGATGTCCTGTAGATGGTATTATTTTAGCACAAAAGCATTGTTCGATGGGTTATCGCTTTATGAAGTATTATTAAGCTGATTTTTGAAATATCATTGTACAGGTGTTTACTATTATCATATACACGGGACAAGTTCACTTGACGCACCCATCTGAATATGTCGTTATGACAAGGCCTGTACTTATGATAACTTTTGGTCCAGCAGGAATTCGTTAGACAACACAATTAAAGAACATTGCGAACAAAATCAAACCGTATTTTGGCTTTTTGTTGTTTTGCTTATTGTTCTTTTTATGCTTTTTGAACTTTGCATCCAAATTTTAATGGATCATGTCAGGTAGAGATTAAGGCCAGGAAAAGATGCGAATAATGGAGGCAGCACGTGCGCCACCGTAACCAAAGCTATGAGCGGCATTTTAAATGTTATTTATTAGGGCCTGATAGAATTGAGGTCAATGGTCTCAAAATAAACCTTCAATTTCTTAGATCAATGTACTGAAGACGTTTAGATTTTTATACACATTTATTTATAAATACATAGTGACCAAGTGTTTGAACATCTGATGTACATTTTTATTATAAGATAAGCAGCAACATGAGAAGCCGAACTGATGATGACTTATGTTGAGCAGTTTCGTAATAGCCCAAATAAGTAATACTCATCTTTTGCTAGGAGTTAAGACATTATATTGTTTTACTAACCCAGGATCAACTCTATCGCAGTTCAACTGTTACATTAATTTGGATGACCAATGCATGGACTTTAATAACGAGTTTTGTATTTAGCATCGATGCAAATTTAAACAGGCATGTGAGTTTTGGTATATTTGGCAACCAATCACATAAGCAAGCAGACAATCAGGCTCCTCTCAGTTCCTTTCAACGACAGGGTGGCGGTAGTTGTCCGCATGGACATGACAGAAAGGAACATTTACTTCCACAAATCTAGCATCAACCTCCACAGCGGGAAATATTAACTCTATTGAGACTTGCATATCCCCTATCAACTTTGTGGCTTCAAAGTATGAGCTTGGCCATCGCACGGATGTAATAATTGCCAATGACTTATTGCAACGCTATCGAACTGGTTTTCCACTGCATTATATGAAATCTTTTGAAGACATATAATAGTCGGTAAAATTGAAACGAAGTGCAGGAGGGCAGGGCAGGGTTGGTATTTGATATATGACTCACTTCGACACAAAGACCCACCAGGGAATATAGGCTTATTTACATTTTATATTTTCATTCTGGTAATTCAGTTCTGTACGCATCCTTTGATGAAGCTGTGCATATGGTTGACGAGATGGTCAAAGAAAGTTTCTTAGGCAAGTCAGGCCTCAAATTGGCAATTTGATTATTGCCTATTAGGCCCCAACATTCTGATCAACTTGTTACTTGCTACTTGATCAATTACTTTAATATTATGACAAGTGATTGCACATTTAATGTGCCATTAGTTGTCCAACATTTCACAATTTCAACTTTCTTAGAGAAAATGGTCCCTGTAAAATCTACACGTGGCAATTTGAAGCAATTCTTAGATGACTTCCTATTCACAATAAAGAAAAATGCTGATCAGTATAAGGCAGTAATGCTGACATTTTGTAATTCTCTTTCCGATTTGGTTTTACCTATTGCAGATAACAAAACAGTATGGCCAAGAACTGTAATAGTTTTCTTAGGTCTCAATCTCGATTCCGTAAAACTGGAAATAAGAATGCCAAATAAAGTGTAGGAAATCATTACTAAAATTAGTGAGATATTTTTCAAACAAAAAGGTCACATTATACGTTATGCAATGTTTGATAGGCATATTGAATTTTGCTTGTGGGGCAATTTTTCCAGGATGCCCAATTAGCTGGAGTTGACAGATGCTACTAGACGATTACCACATTCTTATCACAATTTTCGCGTTAATGAAGAACTCATTTAGGACTCGAGAACTTGATTGATAATTTTTGTTTTAAATTTTAATGATGGGTCTGCTTTTTATTTTATATTTTGGGTTACTAATGGTGATTTTAACTTCAGTACAGATAGAGCTGATTGTATAGGGCGAGGTTTATGCTGCCTACTTTAACGGAAAGTGGATATATGCAGCTTCATAGCACAGCGTCACGAAAAGACACCACAGTTCGTTAAATATTTACCAACCCTGGTTTGCTTGTACATCTTGGGGAAAGAACTGACAAATAAGAAAATAATTTTCCAGCATGATAGTCCTGCTTTTGTACATATCTGAATATTCTGACCTCGAGGTCAGAGAGAATGTTGTGGATTTGATCCAGACCTTCGTACTGAAATATTTGCAACTAAATAATGTTGTCAAGCCAAGCATAGTAGTGGTTCAATGACTGCCTTATCTGATAGGCTATAAAATTTACAAATCAGCAGGTTTCATTAATTAACACCTTATGTATAACCTGTACCAGAAGCATATACAAATGCATTGTCAGTATTATGCAACTATAAAAAGTGATGTTCTTGGCCAGCGCCACCTTCCCGTCTAATTTATTGTATTTCCTACTTTTTGCGATGCTCAGTAGGCACGGGTGCTGGTCAGATGGAGTAGCTCCGTTTTAGTCATTATCGTTTTTGTTTAGTTGAGTGGGTGCTGGTCAGCAACATTATGTAGGACAGTAGTTGTCGGAGTAGATTATGTGGTTTTGTGGAGTGTAGTACGTGTGGATGACTGTAAGTAAGACTGTTGATTAGCATATGTGAGGTCAATAGGTGTGAGTGATGGTCCGAAACATTGTTGTGGTCAGTACATATGAGTGTTTATTTAGTAGTTTCACTATAAATGTGTGTTGTTCAGTAGGTATGGGTTTTCAATAGGCGCGTATGCTGGTCAGTAAGTGTGAATGAGAGTCAAAGAGAGTGTTGATCATTGGGATTGAAAGCTGGTCAGTAGGCGTGGGTGTAGATGGTTACGAATGCGTATCGGTCAGTACATGTGGATGTTGATCAGTAAGTGTAAATGATTGTCGTCAGGTTTGGGTGAGGGTCGTAAGATGATCAGTATGTGTGGCTACCAGTCAGTTAATTGTGCCAATAAATTCCTTTTACCTCTATAGCACCATATTTCCAAAATGACGTCACAAAGTAACCTTTAGTGACTGATAAAACTAAAAGACACATTCTAAGCAACAGAAAGAAGCAAAGTCAAGAAGTTTTGTAAAATAAAACAAACCAATGAATGAAAAGTAAAGTCTTCGCCTGTTTGTACTGAATAACGCCATATTGTTATATTTTAATTAGATTAGATTTGTAAGAGCAACACTTTATCTATTTATTTTCAAAACTCGCTTCATTCTGAGATTTCTAAAAGCCCCAATCATCTTGAAATGTGTTACAATTACATGTAATGAACTCTGGTCTTTTGGTTTTGTATGTGGGTCTCGTTTCTCATATTAAGGTTTTTGTCGGTTTCTTCTCTGTGTATGGGAGGGGGGTGTTTTTGGTTCATATTTTGTCAGTTGTGTGCTGCGCTCTGCCAGTTTTATATCATATCCTTACTAATAACCTTCTTCTGAAAGTTATGTTTACATTAAAAGCAAATAACACATCAGTAAAATAGTGTTTATTCTATTCGTTGGAGTTTTAAATATGACTAATTAAAACGTTTAAATCGCATCTTTTCTTAATCTCAAACAGATTGATGGAAAATCTGGCATAATATAGATATTTTATCAGAATTTTAACCGGTTGTGTATCCTGTACTTCTACACAGCATAAGTTACATTGTTCAATCGATTAAAACGGTCTTCGGGCGGACAAGGAAATCTATAAGGTTACGAAAAATAATAAAATAGCTTTCTTTAACAAATCAGGTATAAACGGAGCTGATTCCTACAATAGTCTGTTTTATTTTTTATATTTTCGAGCCTTCAAAACCTATAGTATACTTATATTAAAAACAAATTAAAAAATAGACATTAACGACATTTGCATTACTTTCTTTTTTTTTTCTTTTCTTTTCTCAACTAATCTTTTAATAGAAAATCCTTCTACTTAATTTCATTCTCTTACAGGTTTGCATGTTAGTGCAAGGCCGTTAAAGACTAAAACATATCTACATCTGGAGAAAATAATAACTGCGTGCTCAGAGAATGTTTTCATGTATAACTTTGTCTTCGGGTATTTCCGTTATCCTCAAGTAGTTCTGAACAGTATCTATGTAGATATTACGCATTAAAGGGTAAATTGCATAAAAGAATTTAAATGGTTTGCCGTATCCATCCAGGTGTAATACTGCGCCAACGGTTTATAGCATGAATACAAGATTTTCACTGGCTTCTTTTACACTCAGCTATGCGGGACACAAACAACAACCTGAAATTAATTTCAGATTGCATGTTGCTTGTAACTCTAAGAGAAGTAGGTTGCGAAATTGAAATGGATATTATATTGAACACAAACGATACTTTTCATTCAAGTATGTACTATCAACGAAAGAAAGCGTTTTGATCTGAAGTATTTGTATGCATCTGCAGACGTTTTCTGTTACAAATCTTAGATATCTAAAGGTCTCTCCCTACGTTCGAATAATAAGAAGAGAATATTGTAGCTAACTGTGTCATTTAGTGCAAACAATTGGTTGTGATTATAATCTTTGCCTGTATTATCCCATCGGAAATAATCATTAATATGATTGCTTTCCTGTCCTTCTACGACTTCTCGTTTCTTCTATGGTGAAACAGTTTCATATGTGCCTAGTGTCTACATTGCAACATTTGAAATATTTTAACTATTTTCTTTTTAGCTTTGTTTTCTTCATGATAAAAGCTATAACATTAGTTCTTGGACGCTATCTGCATAAAATTTATACGTACATATTTCATAAAATAGTAACATCAGATCCACATTGCAGAAGCTAAAACACTGGATAAAGAAATGTTTTATACCAAACCGATGATGTTTTTAAGTAAATCATTTAGTAACTTATACAGCCAATCAGTGCTTGAACGCCAACGTATCATTTGATATATTCTGTTTGATGACTGTATTTTGCGAGCTAGTGTCTGGATATAACGACCTGTCACAGATTCTGTTAGGTTTCCTGTTATGTGACTTACAGTATGCCTTATCTTTTCAAAATCTCAGTGCTTCTAAGATCTGAAGAAACATCAAGTTTGCAAATAAAATAGACATTTCATTAATTCTTATATCTGCATCATCAGTCAATTGTTTACGAACAACTTTCTGTTGTTTTTTTTCTGAACCAGTCTGCTAGTTTTGTCCATTCTGTTATTTAAAGTCCTGTATGCATGAATGACCGTAGGACGTATATCCATAAAGTCTAAATGGATTAAAAAAAAAACAGCTGAATGATATTAGGAGTCAGTAGACATTTCATAATGGAATTGTTCACAGTTGTGTTGCCTCTTTATATAAATTATCAAACAGCAACAGCAATGTTTGAAGGTAGGTCAGCTGACCTTACTAACAAAGACACAAAAAACAAAATCTGTATATTTTAGTCATAAATTATGATTTATTTGAACGCCATTATAGAACTAGTACTTGTTTCAAGATGTATGCTCAAAGGCCAGAGATACTAATTAAAATAAAGTCATTCAGTGTTCATAATAGTTAACTTACTTAATTACCTTTGTGATCATATAATCTTTCATATCAATTGCTTTAAAGATGAGTAAGAATAGGAACATTTTTAGTAACATAAAGATTTGGTTGCGATAATGATTCACTTTACCCATACTCTCTAATATACCTCTAGTTTTTCACTCCATGAGTTCCTGGGTGATTCTTGCTAAATGCCAAACCAATAAATATTTTAATACTTTAAACACATTATATATTTTAATGTGATAAATATTCCTAAAGGTTCTCCTCAGTCATAGTACATTTAACTTTATTTATTTATCACTATAATTCACATGTGAGTTAATTTGCATGTATATTTGGCATCCATTTATATATCTAAATCTTTTTTGCCCTATCCATTTCCGACTCAAAACATTGCAACGAATGCCCATACCGAGATAAACAGGAGAACAGAAATCTGTTGAGACAGTGACCCGCTGCTGTGTATTACAGTTACAGAGAACAACATCAGCAACAAAACAGCCTATGTGTGATTCGCATAAAACTGATCCATTTGTTTGTTTTTCAGAGTTTGTAATCGATTCGCACAAAATCAACTTTATTACAATGAAATTAAAAAATTGAGAAAGATATTGATGTAAATATCCGATATTTCTTTTATAAATATAGAGTATATGTTGATAGAGTACGCAAGAATTTGTTAGTCCTTCTCATGTTTTAGTGAAATTGGTTTTAAAATAATTAATTTTAGTGGCAGCAGATCCATTTTAAGAAAGGAATATAAACTCTTTATCTTTTAAATGTAAAACCATCTATGAAATTCGGTAAACATAATCCTTGTTATCATGGGCTATGTTTGAATGGAAAGGGTTTAAATATAGTATTTAGGAGATTTTGGCGTGACAACTGATTCAGTTTTCAATTCCATATTGGGCAACATGCATTAGGTCAAAGAGACTGTAAAAGCTGTCAAATAATTTCAAACGTTTCTATAGAAACATTAAAGTTGCTTAATGAAAAACTATATCCTAGAGACAGATACCGTATTGACAGGCAAACAAGGTAGTATTTCTACTGCATATATTGTCCTAGCTAACTACCAGTTTTGTCATCATATGCATTCTTGAAACAATGTGTTCCGTTGAGTACAATTTTAATAGTAAATGCTTATTAGAAACAAATTACTGAGATAGTAAATAATCGTTTATATTCTCCAATGAATCGACATATTTTAATATTTATAGGTGAAATGTTTCATTCTATCAGTTGGCTATATCGTCAGAGAAAACTTGACCGTTTCGATTTTCCAATTTCATAACAGGAATGTTACCAATTTTATGTTTTTTAAAAAGGGTTTCTTATAGTCAAAAGAAACAAATGTGCCATTCCTTTATTTAGGTTTAACTTTCGTTTACTGAAAAGGATGAATTAATACTAAAAACAAAAATGCAATGCAACACAGTAGTTCATCCATCTATGTACTCATTTTGCACATCTATGTTTCCAAATACAATTTTGGAAGGAAAGACATCTATTGATCAAAACGTCCATATAAACATCTATTCATATTGGTATACATATACAGGGTTATGTTGATAGGACGTTAAAGAGATACGTGTATAAGGAAACCGATACTTTTCTATTGTTAACAGGGCATCGTGGACTAATGATAATTTCACATTCCGTTTCTAATAATATCAATATCAGAACGACACCAATTGCTTTGTCCCGTGGCAATACGTGGCAATTTGGGGAATAAAGCCACATATCTGCAGCAACGGATCATTATTCCCGCGCTTTATTTAGCTATCACTACCGCCCACTTGTGCATACGTGCCCACACTTCCCGAGCTTTGAGCTCAAAAGTTTGATCCTAATTCCAACATTCTGGTGTAGGTCTAAAGACAACCTTCCATCTTCATACAATAATGACTGTGTGACATGAAATCACTACACGTCATATTAACAATCAAATATTTGCCAAAGTATCCAACCCACCACCTTCTCCAACATACATATAGTATATCGAAAATTTACAAGCGTTGTGCATATTTCCTGACCACCTCACAGTCACATCAAAAAGTGTGTAGTCTCTCTTGAAAACTGTATGGAAGGCTATGCACGACATATGTGGATGAATATCTATATGTATGCATGCATTGACGATTAACTTTAGCCATGTGGTGTCGATTACTTTCAACATGTTGTTTGATATTATTACTTCAAGCAGCTTTCATCCAAACGACTGGCTGGCGGGTCTTTCTTTACGACCTCCCAAAAACTTAATTGCCAGTTTTCAAGCCACCAGTTTTATGCATGGAATTTGACTGTTTAAAATTCTCCATCTACAGCAGACCGAGAGTTGATGATATATACTATTTCAACTGTTACGACTAAAACTAAGACTATGGTCTTAAACTAAGCAACAGAAAAAAGAGCGAAAACCAACACGTTTTGTAAAATTCAGCAAATAATTTCTTTCCCTAGAAAACAAAGTGAAAATTGTTTTTAAAAAAATTACAGTTTTGTGAATTACATCCCAAGCTATCCAAAATATTCTTGCATCGGTTATAATAAATGAAGTTCTAATTAACTTCCAGCGGTGTCCCAAAAAAACTTCAACTCTGAATATGTTGATGTGCCTGTGGTAGCCTGTGACATGCAGCTGTGTCAACAGTCTTTAGATGAATACAATAGATTAATCGAAGATGCCCTTATCTGAATTCACAATAAATCTAAATTAATGTTCCAGTCCAAGAATATTATAGATGAGCACGTTGTATGTCCAGTGAATATTAATTTGAATAAATAATTCCACCCAAATGTAATACTGAACACATTAAGAAGACTAACTGAGTCTAAAACTTTAAATAGGAATGAGAAATTTCTCAAGTAAACAAGACTATATAAAAACTAAGACACAAATGTAGAACAAGGATGAGGGTCAAACGTTCATTTCTAGAAATTTCTTAGTTGTCAGTAAGATAAAATCTGTTACTAAAATTATAATAACCAATGTGGTAAACAACAGGCAGACAAGGATTCTTATGGGGGAACTCCAATGTCAATACTCAGACAAAGATAAACAGGTTTAAGTTAATAATGATCTGAATGTTCAGCCCATTTAAGCTAAGTATTATGTTGTCTACCAAAATGAATGACCCTACTCAGATACATAATGATCTTGATTTTGGACAAGGACAATTAAAAATTACAATTATAAATAACATATCATCAATAAGAAAAGCCAATAAACAATACTTTTTAAATGCACATAAACCTCCCCTCATTAAGAGGAACGATTATCTTTTCCCTCGATGTGCTTGATGTCAATAATCTACTCCTGAAACGTTAAACTAGGTTATTTATATGTGTTGAAACATGACTAAACAAATATGGCCGTATTTCCAAGATATGGATCAACTCTGCAACCATCCCTTGTTCTAATTCCATCGACGTTTCGAAATTTCTCTCTATTATTATTGAATTAAATCC
>JAECUM010042429.1:0-16409 GCA_016617855.1 Megalonaias nervosa
TTAAAGTATCTAGAACACTCTCCATATCCAAGAAAACTTCCAGGATAACACGCTGCCATATCAACAGAGATAACGTCACTATGGTTGAATTTGGTATTCCATAATCCACCATGTCCATATTCTATACAGCTATTCCGGACATCATCAAAAAATTCCGATCGTGTCGGTTTCCATGAATTTTTCTCCTGAGCGAAATGGGCAGCTACTGATGAAACGGTAAAACAATTATTTAATAATTGTCTAACTTTGACATCGTCTGAAGTATATTTCAGCGCAAGATTTCTCATCTCTTCATGAAGAGATTCTGTACGGTAAATATTACCATTAGGCCGTACAAACTGATCGTAATGTTCGTATTCTGAACTTTGAAATAACCACACAGATACAGGGTCACTTTTACTGATATTTTTGATAAAATCAAGTATATGACCATCATAAAATTTAACCGTTCTATCTCGTGGAAATATTGTTACTGCTGAGGTCCACGCATGCGAATTATGATCGATGATATCTATCGGAGCTCCATTTTTTATGTATTTTAGTTTATATAAAATCTCTCCTGTTAACGTCCTCACCGTTATTGGAAATCTTAATTTCTTTTCTAGCTCAGCGACATCTTTGATAGACGCTCCGGTATCTTTAACTGTTTCTGCCCATGTGTTTATTTTTTTACGTCTTAAATCTGTCAGGCCATTACTACGTATCGCATTTGTAAAATGTTCTGTAACTCGTTCAGCTACACAGTTTATTCTCGACAGTTTCATCGGTTTAAGATTCTTAACGTCAGGTTTATCATTCAGCGGATATATTGCATATACAACTGCGGTCACAGGATACTCCCGTTCATAATATGGCTTATCAATACCAGTAAGTATTCCTGGTTTGGATTTATTATTTAAGAGAACAATATTGCTTCCCGACTGCACACATACTGGATCACGCTTATCACAAATAATCTAGATACCGTCATCTGTGTTTACAATAAATTTTATTAAAATAAAATATTTTTGATTATCAAGGTGGTTAATAATTACTTTTCCTCGTTTGTCATTCATACATTAAAAACATTTCCAACTCTGAATGTTGACCATGCATGAGCAGAACCATCGTCACGAAATTCTTTTTTGGCTTCACGGATAAGTTTAGTTATATCTTCATTCGTTAAAGCTAGATCTTGCATCAAAGTACTAAATTTATATTCTGGTAGTCTGTCAAGGTCAAATCTAGCAGCGGAAGGTTCAATAACGGATAATTCCTCCATATAATTAAAACAAATATTTAAATTTAATTTTAGTATATATATAATGATTGAAACAAATTACTGCCACTGGCTTAAAATCGGACATACTTCTCCTTGTAACAGAGCATGCGTGAATGAATTCTGTAGCTACCATATGCAATGTGTTAGACATGGAAGTTTAGGACGAAAACCGTGTATTCAGTGTGGTGCTGGAGTCAGAGGAAAAACTCAGTTATGTGTGAAATGCGGCGGTAAAAAATATAGAGAGTTAAAACGTTATTATGACAAAAAAATGGTAAATCCCCTATAAAAACCGTAGAGGATTATCTGGCCAGATTTCAGAATAATAATTTAGACAAATAGTATTAGTATATAAATGGAGCAAAACGAATTTGTGAAACATCCAACCATTAAAAATTATGAAGCGTCTCGTGATGGCGTGATCAGGCACTGTCGATTAAAAAAAAACCAGTCGGTAGTCTTAATAATACTGGTTATTTTAAATTCAATACCAATGGAAATAAAAATTATTTATCACATAGATTTGTGTTCGAGTGTGTTTTTGGATTGATTAAAGATAGATATGTAGTTGATCACATTGATGGAAATCCCAAGAATAATCGGTTATCTAACCTGCAGGCTATTACACAGAGAGAGAATACTGCACGTGGAAATACTGGTAAATATCCCAAGATCCCGAGGTCTGTTATATCCATAAATACAGAAACAGACCAAGAAATAACTTTCCCATCAATAAACGCAGCTGCCAGATATTTTGATATACATTCACGATCGGTACAACTTGTCGCAAATAAAACATACAAATCTGCAATTTCGAAAAAATATAATCAACGGGTAATATTTGAATACGTCAAATAAAACTAAATTTTTACTGTATATAGTTCGACTGTCAATTTTGCCAAGGTTTTTGTTTAGCCATAATTACAGTCAAGGATCCACCTTCACCGTCGCTGCTCTCAGCATTGACAGAATCAGATAGCATAATCTTTCTTAATTGCATTATACGATTATCCACGATCTTTTTTCTTTCGTACTCGTGAGATAGTTCGGATTTAATATTTTCGATCGAACGTGCAAGAGATGCAAATAGCTTTACCTGATCATCGTTTACCATAGCTAGTGATTCAAGCATATATTGATAGATTAATTTTATAAATCTGTAGTTTGAAGGTAGTGTATATTTATTATCAAATTTTCTCTGTTGCAGTGATTCAAAATCGCACATAATTTTCTGAGGGTCGAGATTATCAGATATTTTTATTCCGTTATATTTTAATTTTTTAATAGCACAGATAATATCATTGATGTTTTCATGGTTCATTATATATATATATTTATATATTTAAAATAGGTTTTTATCAAAAATAAACAGCAGCGATGACATTCGGTCTACCATTCCACTGGGGTCCCTTCTGCTGGTAAAGCCTTTACCAATAAGATCCTAAGAGTCCCTTTTTTATATGGCATCTATTGCCTGATTTTTTTTTTGTATGGGCACTCTTCATGGTTAAGACCTGTCTTATGGTCCACAGGCATCTTATTGAGACCTTTTGGTCCAGCGGACATTCTTTCTGAATGCCCCTATGTGGGTACCCTTCAGGTCACGAGTTCACATCACCCTACTGTTTATTTTGAGAGGCGCAAGCGCATAGACATTACGATTTCATGTAACCCCCCCCAAAAAAAAATTCAAACCCCGGGTAAATGCAAAAACTGCACTCACCACGTTGTTCAACATGGTGAGGGGTACATGAAATCTCAAGGGCTGCTTGCGCCCCCCACTTAAATAGCATCAGTCGCCAAATGCAAGATAATATATCTTTGGCATTTTTTGAGACTCGAACATGCGAGTAGAGCTTCGATCTACGTCCAACCGTCTTACCACTTCGGCCATCGCTCTCTTATCAATAACACAGTTAAATTTAAGTATATAAAATATTTGCGCTATCTCACAGGACTTGTATTACTAACGTGAATTTACTTTAGTTTTTCAAAATTAATAAAATAATCGCACGTATGGAGTTATCGTTCGTTAAGGTCAAAGTACGTTAGAGCTAAAAATAACTACGTACTTGGTATATAAAACTGACGTGAATTTAAGGTTTTTAGAGTCAAAATATCCCTCTCTGTTACAAATTGCTGCTTCACTAACGGCGATGCTTACAGAGAGAGGATAGATCACTAAATAATTAACGAAAAACGATATATATCGTGTCCGTACGGGGGACTGAAATACCTCGATTACAGATAACATGTATTACAAGGGAGATAATCGTTTGACAGAGACAGAGCAGAGTTATCGCGCTTCATTACAGTGAAAAAAATAATTTTTATCTGCGTTTTGAGAAGACCTGCTAGGTGTTACAAATGTTGTGATGATTTAGACCCTCACGGAGCAAGAAATCTGACTAAAAAACAAGCAAAAATAAGATAAAACAAGCAAAAATAACATAAAACAGCAAAAATAACATAAAACAAGCAAATTTTCTCAGATCTATAATATTTTCTGAATAATGCGCTGATTGCAAAAGAATTTATTCGCTAAACAAACAATGTTGGTGCGCAAATACGACAACTCTACGAATGTATATACAAATTAATATTAAGATTCTCTCCTCGTAGATCCAAAATGTGTCCAGACTGGTCAGTAAGTTTGAAATTTATTCTCGACAATAACGGATTATGTACACGTAGATAAACGGGGTAATTAGTTCAGATACAATTAACCACCCAGGCGGAGATTGAGGACTGAATGTATATAATATATAACCTTGCTCCGCAGTGCCACTGCGGTGGCTAGATTTCTCAAGGTCTACTTGATAACTGCCATCAATTACATCACATACTAGATTGACTGTGATTGTTGATGTTATATTAACAATGCCTGGCGATATATGACGGCCTCCATCGTATGGATCGTTGTTATGTGTAAGAATAACCGGTGGTGGGGCTATTTTTCTCCATGAATCACATATTCTTTTAAACTGTTCATCAATAAAATCATTAACTGATTTCTTTAGCTCTTCAGAGTTAAATTCGGGAATTATAAATGTTGATAGTTGTTCTTGCGTAATTCCGAAATATTTAAGAAATACTGTTATAAATAAACGATCGGGTGAAACACGCTGAACTGGATCGTCTTCATTAACTATATAACCTATAGTATATGTAGATCTAGGGTTTATATTTATTCCATCTCTGGTAATAATAATTTTATTTATAAACTCTAAGTCCGAAGCAACTTGATTCAAATGTTGTATTGAGGCAATTATTTGATTTTTTAAATCATCGCTGTAAGAAACATTAATGCTTGAAAATAAATTTCGTAGATTATTAAATACACGTTCATGTTCAGATTTAAATGTATTAGCATATGAATTTATTAAATCAATATCAAGTGTTGTTATTTTACCTTTCTTACCATCAATTGTTTTTGTAAAATAGGTTTCTGTTTTAATTATATATCTATTATTAGAATATCGTTGCCATGGCCAAGCATCTTTTACTTTTTGATGTTCTGGAAGTTGTATAAATTTTTTAACATCTATGGTTCTAGTGGTCCTTGATAAACCGGTGGAATATCAGGCCATCCTAACACTGATCTAATCGAACTTTGATAGATGTCTACGAGATAATCAGGGGAATTTATTTCGATCACCGCTGATAATGTTGGTTCGTAAGAAGTAATCTCTATTTTGGATTCTTTTTCTGTAATGGATTTAATTCTGCGTTGAAATTCATCTTTGATCGGATCTATCTGACAACTGCCAGTTGGAATACTAACTACTTGCCAATCAAGAGTTCCATCAGGTTTATTCTTATTTGCGAATACTAATGAATTATCTGGATGTAGTGCACCAAATGGTTTTGATCTAATATTAGGCCAGCTATGATAAACCCGTAACTGTGCTAATGCTATTTCTTTTGCAGGAATTGCAGTTGGAAAGTTAATGCTAAGTTCAGGATTAGTAGAACTTAATGAAACCATTGTAGTTTTTGATGGAGTCATATTAGTGACGATCTGCTGAAGTAATTCCCTGTCTGTCATTATTATTATTGTTATTATTTAATTCGTCAATATCATTAGCGATCACCTTAAGCGCATCATCATAGGTTTTCATCATCATCGCAAATTCAGTATCGGATATTTCACCATCACTAACACATGAAGAAATATACCAGGATAGTTTAGAACATGCCTCTGTTACTCTATGTAATTTAATCATATAATCCTGCAATTTAGTATTTGTACAGGTATCTATCTTTTTAGCTATAATACCGAGAACACCAGCAATAGTCGTTGATGCTGAAACAATGATGGTTATAACAACAGGTGCTGTCATCGTCAATGTTGATAATAATAATCCTGTTCCAGCAATAACAGCAGAAACTGAGTAAACAACTACATCGATGACAACTATATGCCTTTTGTATTTTTTAATTTTTATGTTATAATAATTAATAAAATCCTTTAGTTTAGACAGACGTTCATATACTTGATTGTATCTGTAACGTTGAACGTCGATGCGAGACTGAGGTTGATCCATTATTGTTATATTAAGTGACTAATTGTGGTGTTCCAGCTACAAATTCCAAACACCACCAGTAAGACGTTGCGGTTATTATTTGATCATCTGCTTCCAGTAAAAATATTTCTTCAGCATCTTTATTTAACACTATAGATACAACTCCAGAGAAAGCATCGGCTGAATGACGCCATGGAAATGTTGTAGTATAAATTTTTAACTTTGCAGAGCTAAAGATAGACAGTCTATACACACCAGTAACTTGTGCGGTATATCTAATAGTGTTATTTTGCTGTGACCATGTTGTTAATCCTGATGCTACTGTGTACACGACATTGACGATCTGATTGTGAGGAATTTTAATCAGATTAGTTTTTTGAATAATATTAGGTATTCCACTAACAATATCATTAAGTTTCATGTTAACGTCGGCTAGTTTTATGTCAGCGGTTGGTGGATCACCAAAAAATCTTTAATGGTTTTGTTTATGTTTCTACGAAAATTTAAAAACGTTTCCACATGTCTAGTAAAAGTACCATTGAGTGTGGTCATTTCATCATTGATTGTTTTTAGCGAAGTTGTTGTAGGAATGTTGCTATTGTCTACATATTTCTTCGTTGCAGCGTCAAAATCTGATTCTGGTGTTCTAAGATTATTAATACCATTATTATTCATGTTGAGAAATGCACGCATTATACCACCATTGACTAACACGTACTTTGATTCTTGATCATCGACATATTTTTTTGTTGCGGCGTCTGTATCTACGGTTGGATTTCCAAGGTCTATAATTTTATTTCGATTCATGATAATGCAACCCCTGAATGAATCACCAGCTCGCTTGATAAAATCGTTAACTGACTTACCAGAATCTTGTATTTTACCCTGATCGGAGAAAATAACGATATTATTAACAACTGCGGTAGGAATTCGTACGATTACATCTGTCAGTTGTATGTTACTCGTTTTTAATCGTCCTTGTTTATCCTGAAAAGCAACAACTTCATTTTGATCCACACTTGTAATATTTAATAAATCGTCAATCTCATTTCTGAGTTGATCAAGAGTTGCGTATTTAGATAAATCAACTTGCTTCTGAGCTTTGCGAGATCTTCCGTAAATATCTACCATTATATTTATTAGTATCCATTTAAATGTGACAATGTGGTATATTCATGCACAACTTTATGAGGTGTTTTTGTTGATTTTGATATAGCATCAAGTACATTAAGTTGAATACCAGATTGGAGCAATATTATTGCTGACATAATGAAATTTCTTAGGTGGCACTAATCCATATGAATCGAAATAAATAATTCCACGTGGATCAATTGCATATCCAACCCAATGCGTGCCTGGTCCAGAGTTTTTATCGAGATTGATAATAACAGTTTCATAACTGCTAGCAGCTCTAGGTAATTGATCGCGCATAAAAACACCTCTGAAGTTTTTTATTTTTAGTTTTTTAGCGGCATTAAGTAAATCAAAATTGGACATAGGCGATATCAGTAAACTGTCCCGGGAAGTCTTAGACCCTTTCCGTACCATGAATATGGGGTCCCGGGAAGTCTTAGACCTTCTCCGTACCATGAATATGGGGTCCTTGGCAATCTTAGACCTCTTCCGTACCATGAATATGGGGTCCCTGGTAATCTTAGACCTCTTCCCTTTTTATTAATTCTCTGTCCGGTTGCTTTCTTTAATGCCATTCCAGCAGCAGTTCCAACAGCGCCTAATGCAGCTGCTTTTGCAACAGCTGGGGCTGCAGCGGCTATTAATGCTGGTGTAGCTGCAAGAAGTGGAAATATACCACCTGTCTTAACAGCATCTTTGATGGCACCCGCAGAAAGATTAAGTTTTATACCTTTATTTGATTTTTTAGCTTCATTGAAGTTTCTGAATTGACGCTCGGTCAACGATAATTTATTTGAACCGCTCATCTGTTCTCGCTTTAGCGATATTTTTATTCCACAGTTATTTTTTGATGCTGATTGTAGCCTTTTAATCTGACCAGGAGTCAGGGTAACACTAGCGTGATGATATGACATAATTATTATCCTGATTTTAAATCAAGGTGATCTAATTACATATTTTCTACTGGGGCATCAACGACTCTCATTCGTCCACCAACAACTTCAAGTAACATCGTCTTATCGCCGAGTATAACGGCTATTGCTCTGTAATTAGCAATAACTCCAACATCTCTATCAACATGAGCTCGAAAATGTATATCAACTACTGATTGTCTAGTTAAATCTAAATGTTCGAGTGAAAAGTAGTATACTGGATACAACGTTGTAAAATCTAACTGTGATATTTGTAAACCAGTATCAACATTTTGATCACGTCCCATGAACGTCATCAGATGATAATATACATGTGCTACATGATTTTACTCAAAATTCAATAAAATATCCTCGGATGGTTCTTGATGTCCATCTATTCTTAAGGAAACCTCGGAAACACCAAGATTGTCGAATATCATAATACTACATGTTTGATCATCCACCCGCACAACATCTTGAAATGCAATAAGCTATTTGCCATGTAAATAAACCATTAATATTACTCTGGATAGCATCTGTGGTCATTGTTAACCATGATAACACCGATTTACCGCCACTGCCCATGAAAGAGAGTAACCGATCTTCTTCAGTTATTGATGGAGTCATTACTGGCATCCATAATGAAAGTTTTGTCAGAATTACTTTACCAGGATCACCAATGGGTCTCCATAATGCATCGTTGTCGGTTGCTTTTCGTACAAGTACAACTGTGTGTTTGGCTCCAAAAATAACTTTTCTAACATTTCTACAAAATCTAAAAATATATGATAATGGAATCGCACATGAAAACGCTCTTCTATTTCCTCGTAACATTGATCGACGTGCTGCAAATCCTAGGTTAAATTCTGGATTAGCACCATGAACCACCAGTCACACATCGGCATCAGCGTTGTTGACAAAGTTTCTTGGTCGTCTTATATCATATTGTATGTTGTTAGGGTGGTTAGAAGTATCCTTTACAAACATCATTGATGGACCAGTTGATCTTGAATAATCATCGCTGTATCTTGCAAGGCCAAGTATTGTCGTCGTCGACATCTTTCTGGATTGATTCAATATTTTTTCCGTCTATCATGTACGTAGCACTATCAAACAACGCCATGATGCCATTATTAACAAAACCAACCCTAACTTCAGCTCCATATGCTACTGATGCTGCAGGAGCAGCGTTATTTAAAATCTCACCTTCAACTTCAATAAATTCTTCAGCGGGTAGGAAATACCTACTTGTATCTTGAACTTGAAGTTCAATTCGTCCACGCTGATCTGGAATTCGAGCGTCATAAGAATAATATTGATAATCACGCACAGACTCATCTTTGAGTACTGGTGCATCCATGTCAAACGCTGGATCAGATATACGTTTGAACATCTTTATTATAATTATTATCGTCTAAAACGAAGACCACTTCGAGAAGTGAGACCACTTCCTGCTATCAGACTAGCGGTTATATTTTTTTCTTTTTCTGATAATGGTACATCAGCCAACTCGGCTAGTTTTTGATTAGCAGCTTGATTTATTATTTTACTAATATTTGCAGGCATTACTTCGGTGCTAGGTAATTTTACAGGTTGAGGTCGGACCACAGGTCTGCGTATTAATCATGTTAGTCTATCCTTGATCGCTGAGAATGCTTTACTAGCAAGATTACCGACAGCACCAATACCTTTTTCACGAACAACATCAATAGCTTTCATCCCCAGTTGCTTTGCAATCGGTATTGCTTTTGGGGCTATCCTTCTAAACAGACCCTGAACAATATCAGCTAGTCCATCTCCGTAGGTTGTTTTGTATACTGGTAATCGTGAATTTATTAGCCTGACCATGGTTGGTCCACGTTGATTACTATATACGATCATTTTATTATAGTAGCTGTTATTTAATTACATACTCAGTCACTATGGTAATCATCGGCAATTTCATTAATAAGGGATCGATATACATTAATATCCATAATTCCACCTGTAAATAATCGTTTACAAATATCAGCTGCTTCATTAATTATCTCTGTAGAATTATTACCAGCTCGTTTTCCTCCAATGAGGATTTCTAGTCGATCAACATCAGCAAGGACGTTATTGGGGCAAGTAATAAGGCCACTCCCTAAACCACTTCCAGTTGCGCCAGGAGTATTATAAAATACTTCTTCTTCCTCAGTTTCTTCTTTTGGTTTCGGTGATGTTTTTGGTTTCGGTGATACTGGATAATCACGAAGTGATTGCTCAAATGGTTTTGATTTTTTTTCTTGTGTCTTCTCCGCTCTTCTTAATTGAACTAATTTATTAACTTCACTAACATAACTCTGATATATTGGATCATCATTGCTAACTCGTTCAATATTCATAATTATGCGATATAAAAATTTTTGCCAGTCATTACGGTTTTTAATATCTTTAGCGTGCTCAGGTTTCATTAATTTATCTCTGATAATAAAACTATCTTCAGCAAATTTAGCCAATTGTTTTTCGTTTTTAATATTACTAATTGCACCAATGGCCTTTTCAGTAAATTTATTTAACATTTCAGCAGTTGATTTTTTTGGTTTACGGGCTGGTGCTTCAGCGCCTTCAGGTTCTAGTGCTTCAGCACCTTCAGGTATTTGTTGTATTGGTTGAGCAGCAGCTATTTCAGCTGGAAGTTCACGTAAAATCTCTCTTGTCTGCTTCATTCTTTTTGCTATTTTTCCTAACGCAGGAAGAAGACCTTTAGTGGTCTCAGTAATAGGTTTAAATAACTGTTTTGTATCCCCTTCAAATTCCACCTGAGACTCTTGACGAGATTGTAGTTGTTGCTTGACTAAATCACGGATGGGTAAATATTTTCTAATTGCTTGAAGTCGCTCTCGAGCTAATCTAGCTGAATGTGGTTCTCCGATACTCATTTGTTAATATTTATAATAGTTGTTTAATTTATAGCAGCAGAGCGTGGACGACAAAAACTGAGTGACCCGGTGCTGATATACTCGGAGGGTACCATAATACTGGAGACCAATTAGAGAAAATCTCATTGATAGAACCGTTAAAATGCAAAAATAAGGGCTCAGAAAAGTTGTAGGGTCCACCCTCTCTGCTGCTCACAGATTCAGATGGTAAAACAATCATCACATGGCTCCCAAGGTTTTACTATAATTTCATTAATTTCTTAAAGTACTGTGGTGTTTTAGTGCCAGAAAATATAAAATTTGATGTAATAATTTGACATGATGTGCTGTGTGCTTGAAGAAAAAAAAAAGTGGTTTCATTTCAGGTGTCAGTAGTCATTCACTGCATTTTTATCTTTAAAAAGCATAAAAGACCCATTTTTAACACTTTATGTTAAAAGAGCTATATTAAATGTCGTATAAAATGAGTTAGTACATAAAATAATTTCATTTGTGAGATAGAAAAATTGATTGATACTATTTGTAAACACGTACTGGATCATTTTCACAGATGCCAATTCATTTTTGCGAAAAGGACCCATTTTTAACACTTTATATTAAAAAAGATATATTAAATGTTATGCAAAATGAATTGCTAAACAATATAATTTCTTTTGTGAAATAGAAATCTGGATTGATACTGTTAGTTAAAACATACTGAGTCCTTTTTCCACTGTATACCCACCCCTTAAGGGCTATTGATAATGCATAATTCATTACAAATACAGCAATATGGAGTCTGTATCTGGTGAAAAATAAATGTCACTGACACTTATGAACAATCTATTTAGTGGCAAGAAGTTGAGTTTGTTTAAAAGTTTGAGAAATTGAACATGACCTGTTTTTTCTACACCTACTGTTGCAAATAAATGGATTTTAGTCAGTCATGAACAACCATGACAGAGGTTCCTAAATCAAGGTAGTGAGGCCATACTGGCCATAAGTAGTATTTTATGATGAAGACAATGAAACAATTGTACCTGTATTTTGGTAATAATAATTACACAATTTTCAGTCACAAACTTTATGATGGTCATCAAAATGAACAATGTAGAATATTTTCATATTCTCTGCTTGCATGTCATTCTGTACATGCTGTACATCTATTTATCTATTCTGCCACAATTGGTAATTTAGTTTTCAATAGTTTATTAATTAATGTGTCTTGAGTTTAAATTTCTAACCACTTTCTTGGTATTCTTGTAATGGGTTCAATGGAAAATAGAAAAATTGTAACACTTGATGTAATATTTTCTCCTTTGTGTAGAATACCAGCCAAATTAAACCCCATTTTTGTATCCTGCTTTCTAAAGCACCTTTTCATCCCATACCTTTGCAACTGACTACACTGTAAAGTGAGAAAAACTAATTTGTCCACTGTCACAAATTCCATGCACAAAACAATATTTTTGACTATTTATTACCAGTAGGGTTGAAACGATACACCTGTGCCATGTATTGATACAATTTATGATATGCAGCCTGTGATACGATACATATCAATACACATATGAACTTGATGGTCTTTCGATCTTTGAAAGGTAGGCGGTGCCCTTTTATGTATCTTGACATTCTGTTCCTATTTCCAGTATGCAGACTACAGATAGACATATAATTATCATATTTATATGCAATTCTCATAGATGAGAAGATAACAATACTTTCAAACAGACTACCTGTTGGTGGCAGTGAGTTTTATCCAACATTTTAGACCATTTAATGGTGGCTCCATTGAACTCAATTTGTTTTGTACAACGTGAATGATTTTTGAAAACATATTATTGCCAATTTCATGTCTCAGTTACACTTGGAAGACATTACAATGTTATCTTTAAAATAGAAGTACAAATGCAATTTCCTTGTGCAAAGAAAATCTCATCTAGAACAAATCCAGGCATGGGAATAAGATTGAGTACGGACAAAATCTATCACATTTTATTTCCTGCAGATGCAAAAGACTGCCTCAGCCAGAGGTACTTGTATTTGTTAGTGAAGAAGGTAAACTATTGACTACACCCAGTCCTATTCTATAATTTTCTTTTAACTTGCATAAGGTGATAAACTTGAGCAGTTTGAAATCTGCCCCATCACTCATTCTATGCTAATTTTATTTATTCCATCAACACCTTCATTCACTGGTTGAATATCTCTGCATAAAAAAAGAGAAATTCCAAATTTGTTTCCCTTGTACAATTTAAGGAGAGATGATTTTATCTTAATTATTTCTGAGCATACTCTGCTCCTTTTCTTTGTATCAATATTGTTCTGTGCTTCTTTCTGAAGGGGCATATACATAACTTTGTCAGCTTCAAAATGTTGGGAAACTGATGTTTGTGACTTTTATGTACAATTTTCCAGAGATGACATATTATCTTTTAGATACATCTGCTCCAAAACATGGTTTTTCACTAATATAAACATCTTTGTTAAATCATTAGTTTTCTGACTATTATGCCAAATTTCTTATCTGTTCCACAGTGCTGTATAAAGGTATTTAGTCCATCAATGCTTGTGCAGACAGAGGTATTAAAATAGTATCTTTACTTCTTAATTGCATTTTTTAACCCTTATTTTATTCAATTTATCTTAACCCTGATATAGATAATGTATATGGTTATGTAGCATGTGGTCCGAAGGGTGAATTTGATTGATTAAAAAAATGAAAATTGCATTATACTTTAAATTATCTGTAGTTTACTTAGGCTCAGTTTTCTACACTTTGTACATTTTATTTCAAATTACCACTGAAAGGGTCATGCCGTCTATTTTTTGTCCATCCAGCATGTACATCTGACTCGTATTTAACATCATTTTGGGCTCAAAATCACTCACTGGTATCTCCATTAGACCTAACACTTTCCCAGCTCCAATAATCTGATATACTTCATAACTTTAAAAATTATTGTCATCATCACTTTCATTAGCAAGTATTTGCCAAACAAAATCGTAATGAACCATGCTGGGAATTAAACATTTTGGGTTTTCTAGGTAGCCCATATTTTAAACATACATTTGTAAAAACTTTCTTCATGAATGGTTCAAACTACACCATAATTTTTATTCCTGTGCACGTTGTTCTAATCAAATTTAGTTTTCACAACCAGTCATGTGCTTGAAGAACCCAGATGTGGAACAGTTGCTACCCGAAAAACAGATGTCGCAACAAGAATGCTTAAATAAAAAATTGTATACTTCGCTGAGCACATTTTCATATGTGGGACTTTCAACGGATTTGCAGGACTTCTTGAGCTTCACTATTCTCCAAGTGTGCAAATTCGTACAAATTTTGCACAGTTCATGCAATTGCACACCCTGACAGCATCTCCGCTTAAGTACTTGACATATTTAATGACTTTCCTGCGAAGTATCTCTGTTGCTCTGCCAATACTTCCTGTTTGTCACACAGAGTATAAGCTACATTGATTTCTGATTGGTGGTTATGGTTTAACCTGGAGAGAAACAAGCAACAACCACAAATGAGAATTCAGTGTAACATATTTCAATGTGCAAGACACCGATAGCGTAGCTTTCAAATTGACCAAAGGAGTCAAGATACAATTCAAAGTAGAAACGTCACGTGATAGTGGTTATTAAATGATGAGTAAAGCACTTTATTAAAAATTTGGAACACATTTGGAATGTATAGTATATGCTGAACATACTTCTGGTTAGATAATTAGCATGGGGGGGGGCAAATTACAAATTGTGTCACTTTGTGTTAACTTGTAGACAGCAAGTGGGTATTCTCAAATAATCTTTTTCGATTTTGCTAATAAACATGAGTGCCAGTGACTGCAAATGTTGTTTCAGATGGATATAATTTTACATAATAACAAGGCAACTCATAATTATGCATGACTCCTGAAGACTAAAATAACATGCATACGGTAAGTATTGTTTTGTATCGATTCTCAATCTCTTGTATCATTATGTGCATCATTTCAGCAAATGTTTTGATGCATCAATATATTGATGAAATCTTTTCATCCCTGCATGCTATCAGTTGGAAATGAAATAAATGTGAGAAATGTTAGCCTTTTGTTCATCATTGAGATGATTGGACTTTTCAGGTGTCTCAGTGAAGTCAATTTTACATCTTCCAGGAAGTGAGACTGCACTATGTTGCCAAGGGAGATGAGAAAAAGCCACTGATGTTACTGATTCATGGTTTTCCTGAGTTTTGGTATTGTTGGAGGTACCAGTTGAGGGAATTCAGCAAGGAATATAGGTATGTCCCATATATTAAATCAATCATGAATCAAGTTAACTTTGGTGAAACAATAGTAATTTCTCTGAGCCAAAAATGTGAGGTACTTCATTCTTCTCTTTTTCGTTAAAATTTCATTAAATTTTTGATACTCTTACTATAAGGCAGAGAATATTATACTACAAGACTGTCCATCAGTCTGTATGTTACCAGTTTCATTTCTTCAGAACTCCAGTTGTATACCATCTGCCTTTACTAAACTTTGAGGATTGCTTGCACTTGTGGTAAGGAAGAATCATATCAATATCAGAATTAAGAGCTAAAATGCCAGGTCACTAACTTGAAAGAAGAAAATGCTTTTTACACAATATCTCAAACTCACTGCTACTGATTAAACAAAAATGGCTTCAGCACAATAACTCAAACATCTAGAGTTATCAGACTTGGTGGATAGCTTGCACTTCAGGCAAGGTAGAAACCTATTGATTATCAGACTTTGTGGATAGCTTGCAATTCAGGCAAGGTAGAAACCTATTGGTTTCTGGGTCAAACTATCAAATGTAAGGTCACTGACTGAAAGACTGAAACTCGTTTCTGCACAACAATTTAGATTCTTGGCTATTTACCTTCACTAAAGTTTGTGGGCGACTTACATATCAGGCTTATTATATTGTTACGGAATAGTGCTTGCCTAATTAATTTAATATCACAGTGGTGGTGTACATTGGACAAACATGCTTAATTAATTTAATATCACAGTGGTAGTGTGCATTTGGACAAACATGCCTAATTAATTTAATATCACAGTGGTAGTGTGCATTGGACAAACATGCCTAATTAATTTAATATCACAGTGGAAGTGTGCATTTGGACTAACATGCTTGATTAATTTAATATCACAGCGGTAGTGTGCATTTGGAAAACATGCTTAATTAATTTAATATCACAGTGGTAGTGTGCATTGGACAAACATGCCTAATTAATTTAATATCACAGTGGTAGTGGGCATTGGACAAAAATGCCTAATTAATTTAATATCACAGTGGTAGTGTGCATTTGGACAAACATGCCTAATTAATTTAATATCACAGTGGTAGTGTGTATTTGGACAAACATGCTTAATTTAATATCAGAGTGGTAGTGTGCATTTGGACAAACATGCCTAATTAATTTAATATCACATTGGTAGTGTGCATTTGGACAAACATGCTTGATTAATTTAATATCACAGTGGTAGTGTGCACTGGACAAACATGCCTAATTAATTTAATATCACATTGGTAGTGTGTATTTGGACAAACATGCTTAATTTAATATCAGAGTGGTAGTGTGCATTTGGACAAACATGCCTAATTAATTTAATATCACATTGGTAGTGTGCATTTGGACAAACATGCTTGATTAATTTAATATCACAGTGGTAGTGTG
>JAECUM010042430.1:0-48216 GCA_016617855.1 Megalonaias nervosa
ATAAGATCATTTTCATGTAAGTAATTGTATACATATTTAAAAATTACCCTTTCCGTGATTTTGCTTACAGAGCCAAGAAAAGGAATGGGTACATTATTGGTGGGATCATATTTATTATCTTTGTTGTGAATTGTATAACAACTCTATGGTTTTAAGTAACAGAAAAATGTGAGAAGCAACAAGCTTTATAAAATTCAACAAATAATTTATTTCCCTAGAATGTAAAGTAAAAATGTATAAAAAGGAACTTAAAGTATTGCGAAATAAATCCCAAATAATCCTAGAATTACAGACACAAGTTCTAATCATTAAAGTTCTGAATAAACTTTAGTGGAAATCCAGATTAAATCCAACGCTAGAGGTGTTGATGTGCCTGCAATGTATTGGTGATGTGCTGACAGTCTTTTGTTGGATCATAATAATATAACCAAAGAATATATCCTTATTTGAAATTTCACTATAAATTCAAGTCTCTATTTCCAAGATGAGCACTTTGTATTTCCAGTGAATAAATAATCTGAATAAATAAAATTCCAGCCCAAATGAACTACTGGACAAAACAATAATACAATTGATTCTGCTCAAATTCTTAAAGCACAAATAAATAATTTCTAGAAAAACAAGTTTATATAGTCCTCTTCTTGATCACGGGTCATAATTAGCATTTTCTAAAACAAAACAGTTACCTAATGAAAAATAACTTTCTAGAACGTTCCTGATGTTTACAAAACAAAATCTTAGTTATAATTATAATATAAAATGTGGTGAACACAATGTTCTTGACTGAGGCAAAGATAATGATCCTATAAGTTAACCCATACTCATGGAGAATATTTTTAGCTATGTCGTAATTGTTTACAGAATTGAATTTTTCAATGATTCAAGTCAAGCAGAAAATGAACTTGATTTTGGACGAGGTCAAGTCCAACATACAATATTACTAAATAGCATATAATTATTTTTTCAAATTTAAAAAACTAACAAACAGTGCAAATTAAATATTCAAAACGATTGGTAATACTACAGTTTTTTTCCAGAGAACAACTACATTGGCATCGGTGATTTTAGAGACAGATGTGAAAAACAAGTTTTAACACATTTAAAATAATTTTCCTTTGCAAATTGTTTCGGTTGATTACTTTATTTCGAATTTTTGGGGTATTTACCCCAGTCCCTTGGGTTATCTGTTCTGATCGCTTTCTTTCTCAACCGATCTTTGTTTCTAATGTTTCTTTGTAGAACGCTATCATACCAAGCTTTATCGGGAAAGTCGCAAAAGAGAAGTTACTAGCCTTTAGGGATGCATCTGTCCGCCATATCTAATAAGGTGGTTATCAATAGATTTGTTGCATCCTTAATATCAGAGCACTGACCATAATTCTGCATCCAGTTAATGTTTATTATTAACGTACTAAACCTATGAACGTCAGCATATTTATAAAGCAAGAATGTAATTTCTAATATAATGTAGTTATTGAATAAGTTACCCGGTGGTCATTTATGTACATATCAGTAGAAATCACTCATGAATTAAGAATTTCACAATTGGGTAGTACATTAACATGGTCGAGAAAGGATGTTGAATGAGTGGTTACTCTGGTAGGTTCATGTATGAATTGTTTTAAATTATTTATTACCAATAATTTCCCTGAGGTTTTTGAGATCGGAAATTAGAAAGTCCTCCCTTACGTTACTAATAATGATTAACTTTTCAGAAATACTGAGGGCTCGTTCGATGCTAATATTGAAGGAATTCCAGAATGAATTTTATTCGATGGAGGCCATATACAACTGCTAGTAAATAGCATGTATTCTTTACATAAACTTGAACCCAGCGTAATAAATTAGTTTGTACAGGTATCTCTGTTGCATGTATGAATCTAGATTTTTTTATGCATAAAACATCACTCCACCCCCATGAGTATTTATTTCACGCCTGATGGGTTTGTGGTATTCATCTAATTAAATATCATCATTGTCAATAGAGTTATCAAGATGAGTCTCCGTTATTGCAATTCTGTCAAAGTTATCTAAATCAATCTAGTTTTGGACAGGTTTAGTTTTTAAGTGGACAAAAGAAAGTGTGTCATCTGTTCTTGCCGAGAAAAATTAATCTGAGTTATTTTTATCTGATACACTGAGTGTGACGGGACTGTATTCAGTTTGCCTTCACCTGCTAGTATCAAAAGGAAATTAAGCCAAATGAGAAAAATGATGTAACATGTCAATAGTCTACAAGTTAGAGCTCATACTTTTAAAGTTACTTTAACCAAAGATGACTTGACATAGAATATATTACTTAAGTCTGACAAAGTAAAAAGACTGAATGACCAGAAATTTGTAGCATAAATTTTGCAAGAGATAGCTGTACCCCCCTATAAGTATTACAAGATTTGCAATATAACATCGTCATGTTGTAATATTTTCTGTTTGGTGCACGTCCAGCTAGATCAAGAGAAAGCCATATATTATTTAATGTTGCATATAATTACAAAATCTTCAAACTTTTAAAGTTTACTATTTGCCTCAGAAGAATTTTAAAATTTTAACTTATTCTTATCGGTACGGCATAATTCTATTATGTCCGACGGAAAAGTTCTAGTCAGCAAGAATCGGTTGTGTCCGACAGAAAAGTTAAAGTCAGGTGTTTATAAAAGCATATTTTAGATTATCTCCATAGTTACAAAGAGGACAGATAATGGCATGTCATCTCCACATGATTTCTTAATTTATAATAGAAAATACAATTATTATCCCTAACAGAAATTTACATTTATATTCGTAATCATTAAAATTCAAAACCATTTGCAGAAATACACCTGCTTTCATAAAAACTTTTTTAATTAGACGGACAGCATTCTTAACATTTCCATAATACATTAAATTGGTCATGTGAATTAGTATTTTCTTATCAGGAAATAACTGACCATTTAGATGATGTAAAATTAGGAGATTGGCTGTTTATCACATTGTGACTGACAAACAGGTGCGTAAAAATGCCTTCTTCGCTGACGTTTGATTAACCAGTTTTATCCTAACCTATTGTAACCATCTTGCAGATCTATTGAGAGCTATCGCAAAATAGCATATTCTGAACGGGGTCGTACACAGACAATTTTGTTTCTACAGATTCATTCTTTGGTTTTAATGTTCCATTGACGGCAGAGCCCTCCTTTGTTCGCAACTTTGGTGATCTCCTGAAAATAAAGATCTATGCTTGAATGTAATATCAAAACAAAACTTTGGGCATAACATAGGGAATGAAAAATAATATTCTTTATGAATTTAATATCGAATAGCCTCTGCGTGTTGTGTTTTTGAAGGGTTTACCGCTATATGAAATTAAAGAACGCAAAGTAACAAAACGTGTTCGTATATTGATTATGGTGGGCGTACGCACAACAAATATTTTTAAAAAATGATTTGTCTTCTCACACTTTGATTCTGACAGTTTTTCTGATCAAAAAGAGCAGAGTGGAGGAAATTAGCTGCGTCACCTATCCAAAAGAACTGCTCAGTCAGTCTCATTCAAGCGGTAGTGTCGCTAACATTTTAATTTGCTTTCTTGTTTACCAATGAATAGATATAGGTTATTCAGGATTGCCGCTTCGTTAATTCTTATTATATTTACTTGAGTATTATTTGGGAGAGGTTTAAATACATTCCTCTACACCGACTGCATCCAATTCAGGTGTGACCAATAATTGTTATTTGTTGCCAATTAAGGGTTGAAATGACAGTTTACTGAAAACACATAGAATTTTGTTTATCTATTTAGAAGAATTATGAAAATGTAAATGGGTGCAATTATTTTCGATAATCTTTCAAAATACTATTGAACCTTATAGTTGCACCATACACTTCGGTAAAAAAAAAAACAAAAAAAAAAACAGTGGATTTGCCCCTATTTCATTCACATTTAAAACCCCAAACAGTGGATTTGCCCATATTTCATTCACATTTAAAACCCCAAACAGTGGATTTGCCCCTATTTCATTCACATTTAAAACCCCAAACAGTGGATTTGCCCCCTATTTCATTCACATTTAAAACCCCAAACAGTGGATTTGCCCCTATTTCATTCACATTTAAAACCCCAAACAGTGGATTTGCCCCTATTTCATTCACATTTAAAACCCCAAACAGTGGATTTACCCCATTTCATTCACATTTAAAGAGTTTAGGGACCAGTTCATTCTCATTCATCGTTTCTTTTCAAAACTCAAGTTTAAGAGTTTAAGGATGGTTGAAGTGGTTAATATCAATCAAGTCACATTAACGGAATTTAAAAAGGCTGTCTTTTAATAGGTACGTTGTAACTTTATCAATCAAACTTGTCTGATTTGGAACTTAACGCTTTGAACTAGGTCATTGCTGGCTAAGATAATTTGAAAAAATGCCCCAAAGAGTAAATTGACAATGAACTACAGCCATTCACACATTTCCATGATATTAGGTGTAGCTACGCCTATTGTATAAGCTATATTAAATAAGCATCCAAACATGACATAAGGAACATGCTGGCTGGAATGTAATCGATCTATGAAGGGCTTAATCCGCTTGTTGAGAGGAAGATTATATGAAAAATATTTAATGGCCATGTGGTGATTAACTCAGCACACACATATTCGTAGATAGTTTGCATATGTACATGGTTTATTTCATTGAAGATGTGATTAGTTTTCAACTATTTTAAAAGTGGAGCAATATCTGAGTATACACATTTTACACAGAGTTTTCAAAACCTCTGTTATAAAAAATTCTTAAATGATTGAATTTCATTTCAGGTACATGGACTTTTGCTGGAATGGATGTACCGTATATCTGGGATGTATGTGTATACCGTATTTGCTAGGATGTATGTAACGTATATTTGTGATGTATATGTATACCGTATTTGCTGGGATGTATGTACCGACTAAATATCTCAGTATGAAAGGCTCATGATGAATGTATTTATTTTATATATAGCTAGACAACGAAATTGTTTTGTCGTGCTAACAAAATTAAATATCAATATACTCTTTACAGACTACACACTGAATGTGACGAAAACCATCGGTCTGACAGGCGGGAAACTAAAATGGGAATTATGGCAAGCGCTGTCCACCATTTCTGTCGTCTGCGCTTTGATTGGAGTAGTGATTGCTGTGGTGGTTGTATGTCTCAGAACCCGATTCATCCGCATAGTTCCATTTGTAGGCTTTCTAGCTATGCTTGTTTCAAGTAAGACTTCTATTTCCGACTTATTAAAACATATACAAAACTGCACAAGTGTTTGTGTCAGCGGAAAAGAAAAACTAGTTTCATAAGTTGCCGAGATATTTCGATACCATAATTGGGATACTTCGATGCCATATCAAATGAATTATTTCCCCCTACTTGGGATACCTCAGTGCCATATCAAATGAATTGTTTCCCCCTACTTGGGATACCTCGATGCCGTATCAAATGAATTATTTCTCCAGACTTGGGGTTCTTCGATGCCATATCAAATGAAAATGAATTATTTCCCCATACATGGGAAACTTCAATGCCTTATCAAATGAATTATCTCCCCCTACTTGGGATACCTCTATGCCATATCAAATGAATTATTTCCATATACTTGGGATACTTCGATGCCATATTAAATGAATTATTTCCCCCTACTTGGGATATTCCTATACCATATCAAACGAATTATTTCTCCAGACTTGGAATACGTCGATGCCGTATAATATGACTATATAATATGACTTGTTTCCCCTACTATAGCTTTCCAAAATTTAAAAGCTATACAGCATGAATGGAATTGAAAACAATTTTAAATTTACAAGTTCGATTCGGTGCATATAAGAATATTAACGCGCGGACGTCAGTAAAAACCCTACAAAAGTAATCGTCTGTGAGTACTTCGGATTGAACACCTGTATCAAATGTCAGATAAGCTATGTGAGATAAAACGGAAATGTAAGAAACTCCTTTTTCACAGCCACGTGATGTATACGATAAGAATGAGGCAGGAAGCTATAAGATTTTGAGCCAAACCAAATGCTAAAGGAAAGAAAAATGCGAAGGAAAATTTTAGCAAGTTTCCATAATAAGAAAATACGGAGATTGGATAAATTCAGTTAAATAAGGCATATTCGCTTTATCTGTGAGAAGTCTCCCAAATGTAAGCAGATAATTATATTTTATTATATATATCATGATGAGATATTGAAATATATCACTGGGAGAAAAATGATGTCGCCACAGTGGCGATATATTACTTTTGAGACTACTTCTTTCATTTAGGAAATATATTTGCCCTTATGTATGCTATAAAAACTATATTTCGATACTTAAGCCAATTTAATTTTTTTTTTTTTGTCTTCTCTCCCTTCCTCCCCTCTACTCATTCAATCCGCATCAGGACTATGTGTCAATTTCAAACTTTCTAGTGTACATTGTATAGCAAACAATGAGGTCCCAACAAAAAAGGCCTAAGAAAAGAATTCCAAACAGCAAAAGGTAGACTAGTAGTATGGCCGGCGATATGCCAAGGAAAACTGATGTTTCCTTTGTGTCGCACCTGTGCCGAAACATGCAACCAAGATCAACCTTGTCATTACACTCAGGAAGAACGAGCATTGACAGGAACGTGGGTCAACGTAGAATTGTTTAAAGCTCAAGTTTTGTCCCTATAAATGCATTTCAGCCTATAAATAGTTTTGACCCTATAAACCCCATGACGTCACCCATGTTCAGTTCCCATTGACCCCCAGGTGCCATTCCCACGTTAAATTCCCAATGTCGCTATATTCCTTTTCACCTAATTTCAACGATAAGTCCCATTGTCGCCATATCTCCCCGCTATACTACATAGACTTCAAGTATTAATTTGTTATAATTGCTTTCTGCTTGACTCATGGAAACTACCTGTGATTGAATCATGGAAACTACCTGTGATTGAATCATGGAAACTACCTGTGATTGAAACATAGTGACCTGTATAGTAATAATATTTTTAAGTAGAAACTTTATTGCATAACAATTGTGTTTGAATAAATCTGGTATTGGTTTAATATCTTGAAAGTTACTTATGATAAATCCATAATACTTATTCTTTCGTGCGATGATTAATTCTATAGTTCATTTTCAACTTGGATAAGATGCAGGTTTGTGTCATTTAAAATAGTTAGTGGCTAATTTTTAATTTGGATAAAGACACAGTTTTGCATAACTTACTAGAGTTTCTGGTTGATTTTCAACTTCGATAAATAATCAATTTTGTGTCATTTAAAATACTGGTTAATTTTTAACTTGAATAAAGACACTTGTGTATCATTTCAAAGAGCTACTGGTCAATTTTCAATGTGGGTAAAGACGCAGTTTTGTGTCATTTAAAAGAGTTACTGGTTAATGAGTAAAATGTATAAGTCTCAAGCATCATTCTGAAGTAAAATTTATTTCTCTATTTTATCTAATTAAGACTTAAAGTTATTGGTCTTCTTCTTCTTCTTCTTCTTCTTCTTATTATTATTATTATTATTATTATTATTTCAGGTGCATTGATGTGGATTACGGTTGGTATGGTAATAGTCGTACATATGGACCTTGACAAAAATCTTGTGAACAATCCACCAATCAATGCAGCACTCAAACCACCTTCCGGTTTAATAATTGCTGCCATAGGAGCCTTTCTTGCCGTTAACGCCGCCTTCATGTTCTTATACTACCTTATCCGACACCTTTGTTGTGGCGATAGGTATAACAAGAGACGCATAGCCGAACGATGGGAAAATAACCACCAGGCTGACCGATCTGTTGATTCAATATTTGTTACCGATAAGACGCTGTACATGCATGACAGAGACGGAAAGTATCTCGACAACAAGCCAGCTAATATTGTTGTCCCAGCCTACCACACGGTATACGGGAAAACCTATCCCGACTATTCAGTTAAAGAAACAGGAAGCATAAAAGCTAATCGTGGTATTGACAACATACTTTCAAAATACAGCGATGACAACCAAAGTGCAAAGCAGAACACAGAGACCCAAGTGGTCCGATACGTAACCCGACAGGATGATTATCCATCCAGAGCGCATTACTATGAAACCAAGCCTGAACAGGTTGAATATATTTCCGGACGTGAAGTAAGCAAGTATGACGACGGTCATTACAGTACCAGACGTGACAGCTTCCCAGAAGCGCACGGCAATTACATCATCCGGTATGAAAAACCTCTTCCAGCGTACATGGGTGATTTTACTCCCCGACACAGGCGCTCACGTCCACGCTATTACAGTCATGACGATTACTTCATGGGGTATGATTACCGCCGTCCCAGGTACACCCGTGGTCAAGATGATTATATTTCGGAGTACAATTACCGTCCCTTCCGTCACACCCATAGTTACGACGACTACTACGATATTCGTCCTTCCCGCTACATGCGTGATTACGATCCTGATAAGTACATTAATGAATATATCAGATGGCGTGACAGCAGGCACTATACGAAGAAATACCTCCGCCATTACCATGGTGATCCGCACGTTTATGGCCGCGATCGATTGATAGCTCGAGCCCGTTGGGGCGAGGAACCATATGAGTCTGAGTGGAGAAAATTAGGAACGTCACTTGTTCCATCACGGCGACGTCATAGCTTTTCAGAATACTGATAAATCAGTGCCTTGGTTCAAAACATCAATACTTTATCGTCTACAAACGGCACCGGAGAGTTTCGATACATTTTTATTAAACGATGATTTTCATCGCTGAATTGGAATAATCAGAACCAGACGAAATATTTTTACGAATAAATTGTGTTTCATTGTTATTATTAAGACTTAATATTGTTCTCAGGTGCGTTTATTTCACAACGACACAATTTTTCTGAGGATGACTTGTCCACCATTCATCGTGACACGGTCCACATTGTGTCTCCAACAAACCTCTATCGTGATATAAAATCGGTATGGATTTCCTATATCCCAATACTTTGGTACAGTTGTAAGTGGCTCATCTCTCATCTTCGTGTTAGAGTTTCTTGTGAAAAAGTAAAACCAAAAGGATAAATATCTGGAGATGCCAAGAGGATGTGTGCTGAGTCATGTCGTCTCAAGAGTTCTTGTGATTAAATAGAAACTGTTGCACATACAACTGCCATACTCTTCACATAGATGTTTACAAACGATACAATCATAGAAAATCGTATCTTTACATGTACCCTATAGTATTGCTGAGCATAACTCTTGAAAGTGAAGATCCTTGTGAAAAACAAGTTTTCTGTGATCACTATCTAAACTGGACACATGCTTTCACCTGCTGCATATAATATAAATTTTTTGTGTCCTATGATTATTGTACAGCTTTTTATATTACCATTAAAGATTAGTAACGCTCACGATGTTTTAAGATAAACCTCATATGGTCTTCTTGATTATCAGAGAATATTTTGCAATAAAACATATTGCCCAACAAACATTTGTCTTCATCATGCATCGTCTTGAATTACAGATGAAATATTATTGTTAACATAATTAAAATGGCTTTCAGCATACTACTGAGTTCATTCAAAGCTATTGTATAGATGGAGTGCCATTATAATTTATTCAAGGTCAATGTCTAATATTGCACTATGTAGTGCCCTAATCATTCATTCAGTGTCTAATACAGCACAATGGAGTGCCATTTTAATTCATTCAGTGTCTAATACTGCACTATGGAGTGCCATTATAATTTATTCAAGGTCAGCGTCTAATACTGCGCTATGGAGTGCCATTATAATTCATTTACTAAAACTGCTCTTTGGAGTGTCATAATAATTCATTTAATATCTAATACTGCACTATGAAGTGCCGTTAAAATTCATTCAAGGTCAACGTTTAATACTGCACTATGGAGTGTCATTATAATTCATTCAATATCTAATACTGCACTATGGAGTGCCATTAAAATTCATTCAAGGTCAATATCTAATACTGCACTATGAAGACCCATTATAATTCATTCAATATCTAATACTGCACTATGGAATGCCATTATAATTCATTTACTAATACTGCACTATGGAGTGCCATTATAATTCATTCAATATCTAATACTGCACTATGGAGTGCCATTATAATTCATTCAATATCTAATACTGCACTATGGAATGCCATTATAATTCATTGCTAATACTGCACTATGGAGTGCCATTTTAATTCATTTAGTTTCTAATATTGCATTTTGGGGTGCCATTTTAATATATTCAATGTCTCTGTAACATGTTTGAAACCGAATGGATTGAATAAAAACACCAAACACAGTGTATGTGATTGGGCGAGATTTTATGAAATGAAAATAAAAATATGATACCAAGTAAACATGTAAGTATTAATAATCATCTACCTTTCACAATGACAATTCATTAGACATAACCAGGTGAAGAAATAAAAACAACCACTAAAATGATTTGATACTACCATACTGAAAATACGATTCATGTACGAGATAACAATGATGAATGCGATTCATACAAGCGGATGTTTTAAAGATCAGTATGGTTCCTAGAACCAAATGCTTTCAAAATGAGTATGGTTCATACAACCATTTCATTTAAAGACATGTGTGGTTCATACAACTATTTGTTTTAAAGACAAGCATGATTCATACAACCATTACATTTAAGACAAGTATTAATCATACAACCATATGTTTTAAAGATAAGTATGGTTCATACAACTATATGTTTTAAAGACAAGTATGATTCATACAACCATATGTTTTCAAAACAAGTATGATTCATGAAACCATTTCATTTAAAGATAAGTATGGTTTATATAACCATTTAATTTAAAGATAAGTATGGTTTATATAACCATTTCATTTAATGATTAGTATGATTCATGCAACCATTACATTTAAAGATAAGTATGGTTTATATAACCATTTCATTTAATGATTAGTATGATTCATGTAACCATTACATTTAAAGATAAGTATGGTTGATACAACCATTTCTTTTAAAGATAAGTATGATTCATACAACCAGTTCATTTAAAGGTGAGTATGCTTCATACAACGGTGTAATATTATAATCACAGAACACTGTTCTCTGTCATTTTGCACATTCAGGAATCCATATCCTCAACGAATTTCTGCTACAAATCGCGTACTTCTGCCAGGTAATTTGCCACACGGCCTGCCTTGCTGCCACTCATACATTTCCGCCACCAAACTGCTGGCTAATCTATTACGACAATAGCTACGTTGCTTCACTGCAGCTTGCGCTACCGCATGAACTATATGCTGCTACGCTGCCAGCCCTCTCAGCTATGATGCCAGCCCCTCCAGCCTATTCTAGCTCTTTCAGTTTTTACTAGCCCTTCCGGCCCGTTTAGTTATAAATAGACTAAACTGGCCATCGTATTAGATTGAATAGACGTTAACGATCCTAAAATATAGACATCTCTTTAAACATTTCAGAAAAAAGCATCCATGAAATACATGCTACGCTCTATTTTGTATGGCAATATAAAGCCTTCGGCGATGAATTATATTAAACCGATACTATTCTATACCCTAACACTATAAAAGTTTCAAACGACAAGAATGAAACATAGAAAATCGGAATACAGGTATGTAGCATTTAAAATATAGATGATGTTAAAAATTTGACTTCAGTATAATTTACTTCTCGCCCTTATGGCTGTAGTAAGTCGTGTACTTTATACACTCACTGACAAGATCCAGGCGACCACTCACTGTGCATGTATATCACAATATGCCTTCTATAAATACTAAAAAAATGCAAGGACCAATGTTAAAGAAACTTTGCACACCGTGATATATTAAATGTGCATCTCGCTGCAAGCAAGCCACCTACGACGAGATGCATGTTAGACTCAGTCACCATATCAACTGCACACAATTGTTCGAAGGCATTACCAAGTTATTTTCTGGCCTTATTCCATGACAATCTAATACTGCACCATGGAGTGCCATTTTAATTCATTCTTAGGCAGTGTTTAATAATGGATCATGGAATGCCGTTTTAATTCACTCAAGACCATGTCTAATAATGGATCATGGAATGCCGTTTTAATTCACTCAAGATCATGTCTAATAATGGACCATGAAGTGCTATTTTAATTCATTCAAGACCATGTCTAATAATGGATCATGGAATGCCGTTTTAATTCACTCAAGACCATATCTAATACTGCACACTGGAGTGCTATTTTAATTCATTCATGAGCATGTCTAATAATGGACCATGGAATACCGTTTAAATTCATTCAAGACCTATGTCTAATAATGCCGTTTTAACTCATTCGAAGCCAATATTTAATACTGCACAATGGAGTGAAAGCTAATGTCTCACACTGACCATGGTGTACCATTTTAATTCATTCAAGACCAATGTCTAATAATGGACCATGGTGTGCCAGTTTAATTCATTCAAGACCAATGTCTAATATTCGACCATGGTGTGCCAGTTTAATTCATTCAAGACCAATGTCTAATGTTGGACCATGGTGTGCCAGTTTAATTCATTCAAGACCAATGTCTAATGTTGGACCATGGTGTGCCAGTTTAATTCATTCAAGACCAATGTATAATAATGGACCATGGTGTGCCATTTTAATTCATTCAAGACCAAAATCTAATATTGGACCATGGAGTGTCATTTTAATTCATTCGAGACCAACGTCTAATAAGGGACCATGGAGTGCCATTTTAATTCTTTCAAGGTCAATATTTAACACTGCACTAATGAAACAAAGAATGAATTTTTGACTCTCGCAATATGCTCAATTAGAATGATAGTAACGTTGTGTTTAGTTTCATTTTGACTGGGAATATAAAATTTATAGCAAGGTTTCATTTTAAGTTTAAAGCAAATTCAATCAATTAAACCTTGGAGCCTCTCAAAGCGTAATGACTAGAAAGTATTGAATGCATTTTTATGGATACACTTTACTTGAATTCAAGAGAAAGCGACAAGAAACAACATGGAAGCTAAAACAGAATAGTATTCCTCTGAATTCAGTACCTTGGCTTTTGGCAGGACATCGAAACTGACAATTGTTAGTTTTGGCCTGTTCCTGAAAGTGAGATTCGTTGAAATTCCAGACATTTTATTTAAGTGCAACTTTTTCAAAGTATAATGAGTTTCTTAATCCCCCTGCCCTATTTTGGTTCACAAACATAAGTTAGTCTTGATTTAAGTAGATATATAACACTGCACTAATGTTGGACCATGTGCCAGTGTAAATGAAAGTGTACAACAATATATTGCAAGTTTACACTGACAATATGCAATCGAAAAATACTAGGATGCATGAGACGTGTCTGTTTGGAAATGCTACTATTTAGGAGGCAACAAAGTTTACCGAGAAACTGGACTTTGCGTAGATCAATCTTAGCTGTTATTATCAGTCCTGATGTAGATTCTCACATGTCGGAGCGAGCTACTTTTTGGAATCTCTCAATTTTATTTGTAATAAAATAATGAAGTTTGTTGAGTTTATATAGGTCAATTATTTGAAGCCGATTTAAAATTCGCAACCATACAGCAGTGTTGGCTTCACATTTTTCTTACATAAACTGGCAGATATTATTTGATTGAGATTTGGAGTGCCAACTCCATTAATAATGCCAAATAATGTTTTGCCATGGTCTTCCACAGGCACCATGGGTTCGATTAACAAAACGACGTGACCTGTCTTGTAATATTCTCTAGGGAGTAGCAGAATCGCTTTCCTGAATGATTGTATCACAAAGTTTACGGTAAGCCTGTTGTTGGAACGTCTTCTCTTTCCAAATACGCGACTTTTGAGTATTTATTTCGTCGTGCCATTTTCGTGAGCATTCGGCAATTATTGCAAACATCTTAGAGTATCAGGAGAGTTTTCAAGACACATAAGGTAAGCTGCAAGTGAAGGATAGGAGTATTGTAGACGTTCGCTGTAGTTCCGCATTCCTGCTCGTCACTCTACTCGCTGACGGAACCAATTGGAAACGTGTTGGATGTCCCAAAAACTCAATCCGGTCGTGATCGTGCATGTATCATTGGAACATACCGAGTGATACGAGTATATACTCTTAAAATAAGTAAAAGAAAAGAGTGAAGACAACAAGCTTTGTAAAATTTAACAAATAATTTATTTCCCTAGTAGTTCAAGCTTTCTTAACTCTAATTCCATCTTGTATTTTAAGTCTAATTCCTTTATTTTTATGTCAGAGTCTGATACAGCACTTTTATCCAAAACATTCCTTTCCACCAAATATTGGATAAATATATTTTTTATTTTTTGCTTCGTTAAAAAAGCTTTTGCCTCAGAAAGATCATATTTCCTCGCAAGCTGGAGCAATTCATCTTTTTTCAAGAAGTCTAACTGTTCCTGGGTAGGATTTGAAAGAAAGATCTCCACTTTTGATGACATTGGAAAAAAAGCCTGTTGATTTCACAAAAGATTTCTAAAATGTGAAATAATGCTTGGGATTTAAATAATTCTGAAACTAGTGGAATTTAAATTTCAAAAACAAAATTTTCTGAAATATTTTAGCCAAAATTCGTATCCCAAGGACGAGCACCCAATTTTCTGTTACGAGTCTATGCTCTTATAATAAGTAACAGAAAAGAGTGAAGACAACAAGCTTTGTAAAATTTAACAAATAATTTATTTTCCTAGAATACAAAGTGAAAAATTAGGAATATAAGAACTTACGGTTTTACGAATTAAAACCAAATATAATCCAAAAATTAAAAATAGAAGTCCTAGCATAAAATATCCTGAATGAAACTGAGTTCGAGTCCCGATGAAATCCGAAATTGAAGGCGATGACGTCTGTAATATTCTACGAAGTGCAGATGTATCAACAGTCTTTTGTTGAATCAAAGAAAATATTATTCCAATTTTGAATTCAGTATAAATTCCAACGAATGTCTTTATCCAAGAATTTTGTATTTCCAGGGAAAGCAATCGCTTGAATTCAATAATTTGAAGAAAATAAAATTCAGCCCAAACTGGTCACAACATGACACAACTTAACGTGTCAAGTGTTTTAAGCTCAACTGACAAACCTTTATCAAAAAATCAGTTATACGACTAATTAAGACGCAAAACAGATTCCCGGATGAGGGTCAAAAGTTTATTCTTCTGGAAAAATATAGAAGCTTGTTGCCAATTAATATATGCTTAATACCACATAGTCCAGGTATGACCTTGACTCAACTTAATGATTCTTACTCTGGGAAAGATTTTTTTTAAAAAATTTAACAAAATTTTGTTTACCAAAAACAGTCACTAGATACAATGTTTCTATTATCTGTTGTTTACGTCAATGAAATTTAAAAAACAGACAATCAGGTCAAAAGAACTGATCTTAACTTTTGGACAATGTCAAATCCAGTAAACAATGTTATATTACAATAGCATGTAATAGAATTAAAAAATTTAAAACAAACAAACAATTAAATTAATATACATAACATCGGGTCAGCAGCAATTTTAGCCTTTATACGCTCTTTGATGATCCATCTAGCAATTCTTTCTCCGAATGAAGTATTCATCGCTTTCAAGTCATGGATGAAATCTTTATCGGCTGGTTTGAGTGCAAAGATATCACATTGATGCTTGTGTCCGCTGGAGGGCCTGAAACGTCAGACAAACGTGAACGTCTCTGCTCCATATCGAACACAAATTACTGTGATAGTAGCTCAACATTCACGTGTTTGGACCCACAGTGGATTTGCAGTACGCGTTTTCATGCTGCATCGCACAATATGCTACACATGATATTCAACATGGCGTAGCACACTGCACGTAAAGACCCCACAAAAGGTTTTGAACAGATGTTTGTACCGCTAATTAAACTAACAAAAGACATTGTGGTCAAGACTGCGGAAACTTCAGAAGTCGGAAATAATGGCGCAGAAACCACCAACTCGATGACGGGAAGAAAATATAAACCGGGTCCAATTCTTTAGATATCCAGACTCTCCAAGGATATCAAAGCAAACACGGAAGAACAGTAAAGACTATCGAAATCTTGCCAGAGGAGATTGAAAAAATTCCAAGAAGACTCAGATGAAACTAGATAAGACAGCAGAGAAAGCGGAGAAAGCGTTCGCGTAACTGCAAAAGGAACCCACGTACTCAGCGAAGACATCCAAAAGTTGTTAGCGAATATTCCACTACCACCACCCGTTTACAAGGGAATGATTGGATCACCGCATTAATTTACCGAGGAAGGTATTGAGTGTAGTTTTGGAAATCCTATAAATGCGATTTATAACAGATAATGTAACTGAGACGAGGTCCAGCTGAACATTTCAGCGGACCCAAGTGATGACAATAAAATATGGCACAAGAGGATATTCAGGACGATTAAACTAGAAGACAATAATCTTCCAGTCCCGCATGATTCACGATTAATTAATGCAATTAACCAAAACAAGACGTTGGACAAACCTAAATATTAAAACATTTTGTGAAGAATATATCATAAAAAGCAGATGCGGCGAGAAAACGCGCAAAAGGATGAAAATCAATAGTCCATTATGAAAATCTTCGCAAGCATAACCCAACTAAAGAAGAAGGTCTTGGCGGACTAGTGTGCGACCAACAACAAACCAATGAACTCTTCGATCAGAAGCGCTCGTGGGGACAATTTATGATGGCAACAATGCACCAGATATTATCAATGAAGTTGCATCGATTTGTATGACACGAAACCATTGAAGAAATCGATGACATATATTACGACACCGATGATACGTTCTGAGGCACTTTCCATTTAAACACTTCTTGTTTTACATAATATTTATCTTGTGATGTAGATATAACTCAGAGCGTCTTATCGATGATCGCAATCTATCAACGAAACCAGAATTTTATGTTACTCAGGCTGTACCAATCACCGCACGCAAATCACGCATACTCGAGATTGTATTACAGTTGCCCAATTTTGATCACGTTTGGGTGTCTTTCAGAGTATAACTCGTTCATGTTTTCGCCAGAGTGCGATCGTAAAGGTATCTGACATGATAATAAACTTCCCACTGACGCGTACGACATATAATTGATCAATGAAGAGATTACAGGTTTCGTTGGTAACGGGCAAAGTCTCAAAAATTTTCATAAGTGAACACACTCAGCTCTGAAATCTCGATTCAATCAGCACCGTACGCGGTTAGTATGGCACGCTCGTCAATAAGAATAAACATTGGTTGGCCTGAAGATACGAATAAAATTCATGAGGACAAACGAACCTTACGCGCAGGACATGGATAGTTTGGATGCCAAATCCCGACAGACAAGCTCAATTTAACAAGTGACTCTATTAATGGCATTTACGAAGGCGAGGCTTCAGCAATCTTAACAGTTAAGGGTTACATAGTGTTTGGGTTTTCCCCAATTGCACAACCTGGTGATTTTTATATTAATTATTCCCGCAGGGCCCGTTCATTGTCAGTGTCAGGATCCTAAGTTGACGAAACTTCGTTTAACTCTTGTGAACCAGCACAATCACACGTTGAATCTCATTCGGAAAGACCTTAAAAACACAAATGTGCATTAGAAATCGACTTGATATTTAACACAGTATCAAAGGCTGGTGTACGTGTGACACCCGTGCATCTGCCTGTATGACATATTGCGGAACTAGCCTTAGCAACTACACGACCAAATGTGCAGCGAAGCACTCAAATACTTAAATGACAACATATTTTATAAAACATAAAAAATCAAATTGGGACCAACGCCCCCCATCAGTTTTCTGTTTTGCGGTGAATGTCAGCCGTATTTTGGGCGATTCGGACATCCCACTCATGAACTCACGTGCACGACCAACAATGGACTTCTTCCTGATATTGACTTGACTGGATTTGCCTAGATCAACAGTTTTGAGTTTCATCCAAATGTCAATCTGGTTGTAACTGCGTGGTTTGGACGTCACTTCAACGTGATGTATCAAGAATTGCGCGTGGATGTGCCCCAATTGTGTTACTGTATTTTATGCACGTCTACCAAGAATCCACAGACTACGCCCTATGGAAAGCATATCGCCGTAACAATAATCTCGCGATGAAGTTAACGGCACTGTTGACGAGTGATCCTATTACACATCATAAACTTGTTTCTCTCACCCATGCGACAAAGAAATCAACCCGTTTTGCTAACCTTACTTTTCCTTTCTCAATCTGGTTATCTCAGGCCTGTCATCTTCGTCGTGGTGTCCACGCCATAGGAATACTTTTAAAAAGACACCCTTGATGTCTTCTGCTGTGACTGACGGAGTTGTTATAAAATCTAACAACAACATAAAGCAATTTTAGGTCTCTTCAATTTTGATAACAGCACATCAAAAGATTTTCACACACACACACACACACACACACACACACACACACACACACCAAGTCGAGCTATTTGACAGAGCTCCAGACAGACAGGCAATACACATCACTGGCCAAACAAAATCAAACTCTCAAGTTCTATTGCAAAGACGGCAAAAGCCAGAAATGTATCTTGTCAAATTCATGTCTTCTAATTTTTCGAACACCCACAGTCTGCCCCAGCTTAATCAAATATAATGCGATTCCAAATGAAAACTGCACTTACCAAATAGAGTCGTGCATTCATCAGTTCACATGCTATTCCATAAAATGATTTCCCTGTAGCGTATTATTGCACTAGTGATAACAACACGTGCCATATTTCCAGGACACAATATAAATTTCCAAGAAAAGAATGAATTAGATATTTCGTTAGAAACGTACCCAGTTTGCTTATTGTAGGCCTACTGCAGAGTATTATATGGTTGCCTACCATAGAACGTTTTCCAAAATAGAACTGATGACATTTTAAACTTAACGTATAAAAGATATTAATTATTTATTGTCTATTTCATATGACATCCGCCGATTAAAAATGATAATCAGTAATACAATAACATGATTTTATGTTTCTATTTTCTCTCGCGAAAAACTTGTGTACTAGGGTCGAGAGTTTACCCTTTGCCCTCGTTCGTCTTAATACGTATTATAAACAAAAGCACGTAGTTCGAGACGTTCATTGCGCAATATTTCCATCATATAATAATTATAACATTTTTCTTGATTTTTAGATAACAATCTAGATTTTCATAAAAGAGTACAAAACCTGATGAAAAGAAATAATAGTAACTGATGAATAGTACTGTATTTTGAATCTGCTAACTAAATTGCTACGGCGCAGGGTTATTTTAATTTAGCTGGAAATAAATTGGGTGAGAAAAATAACCTATGCCGGTGTTTGCACAAAGACAAGGAAATCCCAGTCGCTAGGTTACTTTATTTGTCTCCCCTCGGCATAGCATCGGTTAGATATAAATGATATAACCCACTGACTGGGATTCCTTATCTCGGTCCAAATCCCAACACAGATTTTTTGAATCATAAGGCGATGAAGGATTCGGCAAGACCATTTATGCAATCAACATGATTCGCAAAATGGACGTCATCGTGAAAGAAATGAGAAAAAGATGAGTCTCCTCATGATTGGTTTGTAAGTACCGTTGATTATTGCGAAGAAGTTCACGATGATTTTCGTATCAAAGACGAAAAATATCGACAACAGAAAAGCTCATGCGCTTGAAATCCGATCCTGGAGACTTCATAAAGTAGTTCCTGCAAAGGTGGACTCCCGACGACATCATTTCGCGAAAACAAGAACGTGACGATCTTCAACAGGAATTGCTCAAACTTCACCAAGCAAAGTTTCCAAGGACTTCTGTGCAGTTGTTGAATCGCATGCAGAATACTCGTTGTCTGAACATACCCTTGAAAATTTTTGACATGACGAAATTCAGACACTTGTGTTAAACGACATCGTACACGTGCCCGTGCTAATGTCCACCCCCCTGGTAATTGTTTGTCACTGACAAAGCGACGTTGGGGTCCAGTTGCTAGATAATATGTCGCTGGTGCGCTGCATTGAAGGGTCACGTGCGAAATCGTATGAGTGATAGCTCCCTTTATTCCACCTTCTAGTTCTCCAGACGCGTACATGTATCATACGATAATGTCGTGGTCCAGTTTTGTTTCAAACAGATCCACAACACTAGTGGCGAACACTCGTACGATCTTTAATGGACTTCATTGCGATCACGCGTAACTTTATTGTTCAACTCGATTTCGACGCATCCACATTTTATGCGCGTGTTGAGCTCCACGGATACGAACTCACAATAATTCTCCTGACGGAGACGAAATCGCCAATATCACAATTTTGGTCACTAACGTGCGACGTCATCGTGGGAAAGTATAAATCATCTCACGGACGTCGAAGTGTCTCCGGACGGCTTGATTTCGGTCGTGCGGACTAACCCAGTTGTCGCGGTTGAGGTTATTACTGACGTACCAACATGGTCATCTGCTTGATCTGCGCAGCAGGACGCTGACGGTCAAGTTGTGCATACGTGACCGGGCCATTTTGTAGCGTGCAAGCCACGAGTTACGTCGAAGAGACTAATCGTCGGCGAAGAACAAATAAACAATGATTTATGCCCGTCTTAGTGAGACCTCGCTCGATATCCATGTCTACGTCGGTCGTCGCTACTGTGCCGTTCATATCTACAGCTGAATTACTAAGCACCGCAGAGATGCCCGAGGGAATTGAGGGAAACATCAATAATAAACAGTGCAGCACAGCAACAACTGAGCACACTGATCGCTAGTGACACAGAATTCACCGTGAAGTCATCTTTGAAAGTATTTTAGATTAACATATGATGTGTATTGATTGTCACAAAGTGGAAAGTTCAGTACTGAAAAACAAATGTAGAGAATATATAGTAAAATTAATTACGCTCTGGGTCCTGTCAGTGCAGTATTGATTAAAGTTTAAATTGGTATAAAATCTTTATTATTAATGATAGACACATGAAATTTTAATGTGTTATGTATATTGAACTTGGAAATATAAGAATGAAATTAAAACTAAAAAATTAATTTTTATTTTAACAATTTTAATGAATTTAAAAAAAAAAATAAATTTACATTTTTCCCCTTAAAATGCACATATATAATTTTTATTGGGAATGATATTAAATAATATCAGCATGTGTGTATTTCTACACCATATACAAACTGCAATGATGGATATTTGTCAAATTTTGTCGGAGAAAATATCTATGTAAATCAAAATGAGACCTTCATTCAAAATACACGAAGACAAAATTCTATTTTGCATTTTGCCTTTAGGTCATTCGTACTATTAATTAGGGGTCCAAAGAGTTAATTTATGTGTTTATGATGGGGTGACTTCCTAAGTAACACATATCAGCTTGTACAGCTTGCAGCAATTGTTGATAAACATGGTTATAGAGTGTTTAATTAGAGGAGAGATGTGAAAACTTTATACTAGAACCTATTCAAGTTCTCTACTAAATAATTTTAAACTGTCAGAGAATGAAATACAGGTCAAAGGGATAAAATATACTTTCCCCAGGTATATTTACCCTTGGGTGTAAGAAAACAGCAAAATGGTGTAAATTGAAAACAAAATGCATTCCATTTTATTGTTCAGTTTGGTTAAGATATTGATTGATGTAGCGCGGCATTATGGCCTAGATGATATTATGGGAATTCTAATGATCCAATTTGCTTTATGCATTATTAATTACTAATAATATTTCTTAACTGACACTCTAAAGATTACATAAGAAATATTCAAACAGATTATTTGAATTTAACTTTGTACTACTGATCTTAACATGGTTACATATCCTACATGAACAAATATGCATATATTTTAGAATGTTTGGGATCAAAAGTTCGCATTCAGTACATCACATAGGCTGACATTGTACCTATATTAAATCTGTAAGGCACATTTCTGGCTGTGTGCACTTAAAATATCCCAAAATGTTATTTTCATCATGAATATGCCTATGTATGGTAACATATTTCAATTTAGTACTTTGATAGAGTTCAGTATTGTAGCATCAGCTGATATCTGATTCCTCTGAATCATTGAGCTTAATAATTTATAATCAACACTCTTAAAAATACACTAAAAATGTTCAAACAGATCATTTGAATTATGTTTGCACGTTTGATCTTAACAAGTACATTGTATATGTCCCACATATGCAAATGTCCATCCTTGTTTACAAGTTTTGGGGATCAGAATTTCACATTTAGTTGATGATATAAGATCTATTGGTACCTATAGTTGATCTGTGTGGCCACATTTGGCTGTATTCACTTGAAATATCCAAAATTGTTATTTCTCTCAAGAATAAGATTGCTTATAGTAATATATTTTAATTTAGTACATTGTCACTTGACTTTCCTGTATATTCCTAATGTTTGCACCAATGATCCAACCTCGCCGTCCCAGCATTGTCTTAAACTTTATAATACATACACTACCTGATTAGTTATTTAACCTGTAAATGGCTAAATATGCTTCTAGAAACCTCATATATTTTAGGATGAATTTATCACTTTAATACATGCCCATTGCTTCACTTTCTGAGTGTCACTCTGTAAAATTTAATATTTTTTCCCATGCTTGCAACCTTAACGTTATTTTTTAAATCACCATATCTAACATATTTTAACTTCATTTAACTACATCTTACAGTTTTCTAGAATTAAGTGAAACATGTTATATCTTTTCAGGTCTAGCCTGGTATCTGAAACAAAGAGTTAGAGTTGGATCAGTTTGGAAGCTCTCCAGTAGTCTGGTGGTGATATCAAGGTTTCATAAGGACATGTGCAGTGTACTGCCATAAGTGACCAAGATTAGTTCATATCACCACACTGATATATAGCACCTCAAAGACATGGCTTAGGTCTTCATGAGAGAGATTAGTACCATTGTTCAGTAAGGTAGAGCCTCCCTGGAACTGTATTTTTCTATACATTGTCACCTTTTGTAGCTATCGACATTGAAATGGAATCCAATTTTGCTATAAAACATGGTAGTGTCCCATCAAAACTTTAAATTTAAGTTATACAAACAACTGCCTAAGTACCTGACACAATAAATGTGGAACATAACACCTGTCATTGTTTCTATAGTGTGTACACCTATATCTGGACAGGCATATTGCAATTCGCTGCCAAAGTCACTGTGAGCTATCTTGCTTCACTACCCCTGGGAAAAACGTTATCAGTTGTACAGACCCAAACTACCATTTGTTTAAATACCATTCATTAGTCAACTTTACTGCCTAAAATTTGTAAAGTTGAATTTTAAAACTTGTATGAAAAATTAAATTTTCAAAAAATTTTGTTTTTAAAATTTAAATGTTGATTTAAATTTCCATTAAAATTTAATTTATAATCATTTTAAACTTTCAAACATATTTTCAGACAGGTCTTATCCCTTATCTTGTAATACAATTAGGTTTTTACTGCATTGACAAATTCCTATAAGTAAGGAAGATATAGCAAATTTAGTTTTGGTTTATCAAGAGCACTTGGACCAAAACTTGCACCCTGTGGAACACCAACACTACACACTTTCTGACAGCTGTCACATGTCTTGTTTGCAGGGAAATTCAGACAGACTTCATGTATAAAGCTGAAATAGGTATGGCATGCAAATATAAAAGTTTGACTAAAATTGGCCATAAAAAAAACTTGGCCTGTTAGGAATCACATCACAATTAATAGTTCCGGTTCAGTACGAATGTAATCCCAGTCTATTTTTAGAGCATTTTTACCTGTCTCCTTCAGGCGGTGATACAAGAGTTAGATTTGGGCATTCTTGGTATGGATTTAAAGCCAATTGTTTATTCTTTAGAATATGAGTTTATGGTTTAGTTGTCTGTGTGTGTTTCGGCGACAGTATACAGTGAGTAATAAGGTCTTGGTGATGATCCGGAAGTGAAATCTGTGTTCCATTGTACGTTGGATTGTTTACAGTCCAACCTTTCAAAAAAATGCCGGTGAACCTATGACAAGAACTTCACCGTGAAGTCATCATTGAAGGTATTTTAGATTAACTTATGATTTGTATTGATTGTCACACAGTGGAAAGTTCAGAACTGAGAAACAAATGTAGAGAATATTTAGTAAAATTAAATGTTTTCTGGGTCCACGTACAACACAGAAACTGATCTATCACATTACATGCAACACAGAAACTGGTCTCCCCCATTATATGCAATATAAATACTGGTCTATCTTAGTACTTGCAGCACAGAAATTGACCTACCTCATTACATGCATTACATTTCTCCGAAAATCGTTATACTGTCTAAAAGATCACCCTCCAGAAGGAGTCCAACTCGACGACTAATAACAGCACGTGAGGATTATAGAGAACAACACTCGTACGAAGGATGCGCTTATCACAACCACCCATCACCCATATTAGTCACCATACGGGAATAAATCTATTACAAACATGAACTAAAATAACTCTCTCTCTCTCTCTCTCTCTCTCTCTCTCTCTCTATATATATATATACATATATATATATATATATATATATATATATATATATATATATATATATATGTGTATATATATATATGTGTGTGTGTGTGTGTGTGTGTGTGTGTGTGTGTGTAAACACAATAACACAAAAATTGATAATAAAGCAAATACTAAATAGTTTCCCAATGTTTTGTCAGAGGAGGAACCATTTTCAATCCACAAAATATATATATAAACAAGAGATAAATAAAGAAGAAATAAAAATGAAAAAATTAAAACCAGTCTTAAAACTGGTAAAAATACAAGTCTATTTTTGCTGCCATCATCACGACAAAGTTATGTAAACAAAAATCAAGGAAGGTATATAGTTTCCTAAAGCAGCGGGAAGAAACAACTTAAAAGGCAAAAGAAAACACGTAATACGAAAGATCAGACAAGAAATTAATTATTAATAAATTAATTCCTTATGTTTGAATGAAACCAACAAAAGATAGTTAAATAACAAAACATTCGATGAAAATGCCGTATATAATTACTAACAAGTTTACAGTGCAACTATTACTTCACTGCGGGGAAGATGAAACACGTTTTCACATTCTGAAGACAAAAGGCCGACAAAATAACTGTAATATGCAAAGGATACGGTCGCTGTTACATTAGTCATTGCTTCTGCACTATAAGTTTTCTCAAGAAGCAAATAAAGGAGGATATACTTGGTGGTGGGGGATGTAAGGGGTGGGGGTATGGGGAGTTGTCAGATCTTTAAAGAGGTTGTAGATCGATTAGGCATGTGATGTATCATCACCGTAAATGATTTAAAATGAGTGAAAGTAAACTCTGTCAAGCGGAAATAAATTTTTGTAAAAATGAATGCGACATTAAAATTTGCATAAATTGACTTTCATATATATATATATATATATATATATATATATATATATATATATATATATATATATATATATATATATTATTGTTACGTATATGTAATTAAATTGCTTGTATGTTAGTTTTAAAATTCTTTTTTATTATTTTTTTTTTGTTTCATTACATTTTATTGTAATGATTATTTTCACGGGATTCGATATTTTCTTTCAGTAAAATTCTGTTTATCTAAAACGTAAAACCTATTACAGAAGCATTATTTTTAGATCACTCTGGTACACAGGTTGTAAACACTACGCGAAAACGATTGGCTATTGCAAAGGTCATTTCGGTCTAGTCTGAATAAACAATGTTTTATTTTTTAAATTTATTTCAGAGTGAGAGTCTGGTTCTTAGATAGGGTTGTTCTTGCTACGTGACAAATTTCATATTTTCCATTGCGTTGTTCAAGTGTTAAGAGACCACGTGACCTATCACGCGAGAACGGGATGATATTTTAGTTGGATTTAATACCCTCTCTGAGAGCTTTTCAGTGAGTTGCATTTTTCAACCTTGAGGGCTCGAAAGGTTTCTATTGTTGAAACCAGATTGTTTTTTGAAGTTCATTTGTTTTTGGAATTTAATAATTTATTCTCTAGAAAACCAAACGAGTGTAACTTTTTTATAAATGTTCTGGGAGAAAGAAATTCAGTGGAAATTTATTCTGGAATTATACGGAAACATAAACTGTGATTCAATTGAGGAATTGTTGCCATTTGTACAACGACCACATCTGACGACATTGCTTTCCATATTGGAACGTCATCGAGATTCGAACCTGGATTTTATTAGAACTATTTAGTGATAGTACTTGTATTTTTCATTCTTAGGATTAAATTTTGGATTATATTCACAAACGTTAAATCCTATTTCCAATTTTTACATTGTTTTCTAGGGAAATAAATTATTTTGCTAAAATATACAAAGCTTGTTGACTTCACTCTTTTCTCTTGTTATCATTGTACGAGCCTACACGTAACAAAATATATATATATATATATATATATATATATATATATATATATATATATATATATATATATATATATATATATATATATATATATATCAGTTCTGTATTTTATGTCGTGTTAGTGTATACGTTCCAGTTTTTTCCTTCTTGTCAACGGTTATCATGTTTTATTTGTTTGTCTTGTATATGTTTTGTATTTGCCTTTGAAAAAGATTCATTAAAAGCTGATATCGCTCAGGCTAGTTAGATACTAGTTTTGCACTGTTCGTTGTCAGTTTATTGCATTTATCTGAATCAATGCCTGACACACGTGATCCCTTGCTGCATCCAGTGCACTTGAAAGTACTGTTATTCGCCATATGATTTGTATTATATATATATATATATATATATATATATATATATATATATATATATATATATATATATATATATATATATATATATATATATATATATATGTTTATATTTACAAAGAGTCAACACGCAGCTGAGCTGTATGTCCCCAAACTCCAAAATCTCTTACATTTTCTCTTCTCCAAGGAATTAACACAGAAACAGCAAGCAGATTTTGTCAGTTGACATATTTAGATTTAAATAGCAGACTTGATGACCACATAATGCATCTGTAGAGAGAAGAATTACACTGTATATAAACTTCTGTCCCAGACCTGTCCCAACAGTGAAGAAAATAGATTTCGATTTACATAAATGCGTTCTCACGCTTTTTGATGTTAATAGAGTTTTAATGTTGATAAACGTGCGAAAAGCAACCGCTGTTGAATTTAAATTCAGACCTGAAGTAATGCGATATAAAAAGACAGCGGGTTGGATGTCAAAGCATAATTATTTTCCTGAGTCGAACACATATTACGATATGCATGACATACCTCAGTTATCAGCCTACTTGTGAAATATTCAGAACGTGGCTGAGCCATAGTTAGGGGTAATTACTGTACGTTTTAATTAACCTTTTCAAGAGAACGAAGAGGTACCTACGCCTTAATTTAATTGTTTTAGCTGCAGCTAAGATATTTTCATCAAAAAACAAGTTAAACTAGTGACAGGGACAATACTGTGGAGTTAAAGTCACTTCTAGGGACTAATGCAGTAACCAAGAGGGTGTGACTGATCACATTCTATCTCGCCATCATAATCTACCTAACTGAAAAAGGACCATGTTGGGTAAATGGTTTCCTTTTGATTCCAGTTTATTGATCATGGCGACAATTACACTAGTATTTATGGTTATAGGTTACGCTGTTCCCGACTGGGTCTTCTTGACAGAGGCCGATTTGACAAACAGTAAGGATCACGAGTTCCATAGATCCATCTGGTACAACAGATTGTGTCCAAGTACATGGCAGAGCTGTGTTACCAGTAACAGTCAAGGTGATGGGCTATACCAAGAAGTCAAGGATTTGAACAATGCAGGTCTTCATTGCCGTTTTATTTTCTTACTATCTTCAGTCCATTCTTCTCTTATTTTATGCTCCTGGTGGATAGATATATAAAGAGTATGCTGATACAGGATCTTTACAATGTTGATTAACAAAGTAGTTTAATAATATTGTACATAACGAGCTGCCTCAGCAATTGGCGTATTTTATTGTTCCATAAGTTTAGAAATTTCACATCAAATGAATACGATTTAGGAATTTTTTAGTCTCTTGCCTTATAGGCTTAACATCGATCTACATGCGAAGTTAAGTAGTATGTCACATTTTGAAGACGGTCGTGCATCACATCCGCTGTGAAGCTAATAAAGGTGTGTATATGTATTTGTGTGCGACATAAAAATCCACTATAATGGCCTTGATGTACAGCAATCACTTGTGTATAAAATTCTAGATTGAAACATTTTCCTGTATATAAATGTCAGATATTCATACAAGCCAGTTTCTGTAAATCTCGCGTTTTACAAACATACATACATACATCCATTCATCCATCCATCCATCCATCCATCCATACATCCATCCATCCATCCATCCATACCTACATACCACATCCATCCATCCATCCTTCCATCCATCCATCCATCCATACATACATCCATACATCCATCCATCCATCTATACATCCATATGGAGAGATACATACGAATGAATATGTATCGATTTTGAATGTGATTGGGGGCATTTTTTAAAACTACATGCAAGACATCTTGTTTACAACATGTTACATGATTATTTACAAGATGTTACGTGATTATTTACAACGTGTCGCATGCTTTTACAACGTATTACGTTGTTACGACATTTAACGTTGTCGTTTACGACATTTTTCATTGTTATTTACGACATTTAACGTTGCTATTTACGATATTTGACGTTGTCGTTTACGACATTTTTCATTGTTATTTACGATATTTGACATGGATATTTACATTGTACGCAGTCATATACACATTTGTTAAGACTTATTTTCACGTGCATCGTCTGTTAATTAAACCACTACCTTTTAGAATAAATGTTTTATACATACTTGACGTTCAGAAACATTGCGAAAGCATACAAGAACATCCTTTTTTAGTGCCCGTAATGTCTTGACATTCAGAAACATTGCGAAAGCATACAGGAACATCCTTTTCAGTGCCACTAATGTCTTGACATGCAGAAACATTGCGAAAGCATACAGGAACATCCATTTCTAGTGCCAATAATGTCTTGACATTCAGAAACATTGCGAAAGCATACAGAAACATCCATTTATAGTGCCAGTAATGTCTTGACATTCAGAAACATTGCGAAAGCATACAGGAACATTCCCTTTTAATGCCAGTAACGTCTTGACATTCAGAAACATTACGAAAGCATACAGGAACATCTTTTTTGTTAGTGTCAGTATGTCTTGACGGTGAAATAGAATACATGGTCATATTCTGCATACATTCGTTGTACAGCTGATGAAGGACGGTAAACTATTATTCATTAGCACATTGTTCCAGTTCATCCAACCAAAAGATAATTAGTTAACCAAACTTTCCATGCTTGTCTTTTCAATAAGGCAAATCAAAATAAGACAATGCCAGGACTTACAAATTCCAAAACGAAATCTTGACTTTGTTATACTGTATTACACGAAACCGCACATGATAAAGGTTGTTCGCGACAAGCAATGTTATAAATATAGCTACGAAATAAGATCTTTCGTTTTGCAGCCGATTAAATAAAATAAACTCTTAAAAAGTAATATTTACTCTAAAATTAGGATCTGATGATTTAGTGTCAAAAATATTTAAGTTTTGCGTCTCTCTATTCGATGTCACTGTTAATTCTCATTGTTTCTTTCTTCTTTCTGTAGCTTTCAGTAATTTCACGAGTCGGGTGCGGAATGCGATGGTACAAGATGAGGAATGGAGAGTTTGGCAGTCATGTTCTACCGCATCTATCGTGTTAGCCTTTCTTGGATTCCTGCTTGCCCTCTTCCTTATGTGGAATTTCCGAACCCATAGAAACAGGTACTTCCGAGTGTATGCCTGCATTGGCTGCTTCCTGATGCTGGCATCGAGTAAGTGAACAGAGATTCTTCGAGCATAGAGCATTAGACGAGTCGTATATACCCCTCGCGTTGATTCTTTTAGTAAAAGTCATACAGATCGTGTATGCGCTGAGCAAATTTCTGCAGCTATACATGTAATTTTGGAGAATTTGATTACACATACCTTTAAATGGCATTTATTCACTTTATTTCGTTCCTTGTCCATCAAAATTCCATTGAAGATTATTGCATAAATTCCTCGAGAGATGCTTAACGACAAATTCAATGATAACTTACTTACACATTTTTAGACGCAATCACCCAAGCAGAGCGCTCCCGTTTCAACAGGTTTCTGTCGAGGGCTATGATGTAACAGGGAAAGCGCCTGCTGTTAAGTTGCACAACAAACATAAACAGAGACATGACAACGTCGACATTAATAAACAAAGCCTGGGAAAACACCGGCAGGAAAAAAATGCGCATACATGAGCTGTGTGACTTTTACTATTGTAAATGTCATAAAGATCATGTACGCGTTCAACGATTATTCCAGCAATTGGGGTCAGCTTTTAGAATTTGATTTGACATACCTTTAAATGGCAATCATTTACTTATTTGGATCCTCATACATCCCTATTCTTTTGGAAGGTCATTATTTACAAAGCCCCAAGAAGTACGCATGCAAAATCAAGAGATCAGCCTAAAGGTGTGATCCAGTACAATACCGATTGAATGCCGCTCCTTGTGATGTCACAATGAAAACTCTGCATGTTGATAAACAAATTCGTACTACCCTATATTGTAACGATTAAAGTCGATGTATTTTTTTTAGACCCAGTCTGATACATGGCCACCATTGTAAAAGTCCATAGTGATGGAATAATTTTCGTTCGGAAGTTTTTTGAAGACAGTTAAGGTGCTGAACTTTCAATAATCAGCATTAAATAGACTTTGATTAAACAAAATTAGTATTATATTTTAAACAACAATTTATATTGAATTTAAGATGACCTGTATGACTTTTGCTACAATGCAAATGCATTGCGTGGGATGATCAAGTACGTGTTTCTTTCATGGTACGTTGTCAAGTACATATATGTGGTGCTTTTCAGCACACGAAGGACCCGATATGTTTGCTGTAGTCTGTATCTCGACAACAGGGCAGACCTTTGCGTATGTTATGTATATGTGTAGCTCTTAATCTGATTGTATGCATTCAGTAAAGCGTTTAATTTATACCGTGATAATTACGAACATAACATCATACACCAATCATTAAAAAGATAATAGTTTGTATCCGGACACCTGTAGAGACCCACCTTATCCGTTATTAACCTATGTAAGCTTTGCTGTGATTGGATGCATGCAAAAACTTGTCACTTGTGACGTCATAATCTCACATATCACAGACCGCGCGCAAGCTTAAAAACGAACAACAACATATCATGGTTGAGGTCAAATTTATGTTAAGGAAAATATATGTTATTATATATTTCAAAGTGAGATATTGAAATATACCAAATGGGTGAAAAATGATATCGCCACACCTTCTTTATTCCATTTAGTAAGTGTATCTACCCTTATGTGTATTATGCAGACCTGCAGTTCCCTATTTAGGCCATTGTCTTAGTCTTCTGCTTCTGTTCATTCTCTCTCTCTCTCTCTCTCTCTCTCTCTCTCTCTCTCTCTCTCTCTCTCCACACATCAAGAGGTGCAGATCTTAAAATGTGCAAACTATTTACACTCTAGTGCACATTCATGCAATCAACGAGATGCCATCACGAAATGTCTAAAACGAACTCCAAAGAATAAGATGTAGACTTCATGCAATTTTATGATTATTTTTTCTACATGTATCATGGAAATTTTCAGTGACGGAACTTACATTACCTGTTTGTATGTGTCACACATATAGCACTGTATACATGTACTGGGTAATACTCTACGACAGACGGTACATAGTTTTAGAAGAAAATGAAAACTCGTGATTAAATATAGTAAAACAAATTTGTAACATCAGTTTTAACTCGCATCCCAGTCGTGTTTGAAAATGATGGATATATCATCATTATCAGTAAACACACAGTCATTAAAATTTTGTGTTCAAAGATGTTACGCTCTGAAGACTATATCAGTGAAATAGCTCGGTTATATTTGTAGTTACCATACCCCAAGAGTATCAAGCCATGCATGAAATCCGTTAACATAAATAAACATGTCTTCATTTTTGTACGAATACAGTCATTATTGTAACGAAAGTTTTAGAACCTCGCCCTCCCCAAATTATTGTAAAATTTGGGGACTTCTTTTTATCTATATAGTAATGCAGCTGTTAATCACATGGGCACAGAATAGAGAAAACAGATGCAACTGACGGCTTTTGCCTTTAGAAAACAAAAGAAATCTACAGGGATTTTTGGTCTCCCTGAAGTATTTCAGGCGAAATTCTTTTGTCTCGCCCATAATATTAATTAGTATAACACCACAATCAACAATTATAACCCTTTGCAATGCAAGGCATGAAATGATCCTAAATAATAATGATAACCCTTTGTAATGCAAAGCATGAAATGATCCGACGTAACAATGATAACCCTTTGCAATGCAAAGCATGAAATGATCCTACGTAACAATGATAACCCTTTGCAATGCAAGGCATGAAATGATCCTATGTACCTGAAAGAAATCCGACTTTTATGGAAATTACGACACTGAGATAATGATATGATAAGATTAGGAACTGAAGACTATGTAAAGTGTATGGACGTTGTAGTCCACCTGGCCATAAGATATAAGGTTTGGTATTGTGTCGGCATGTGTTGTCCGTCAAGAACTTTCAGTTATTTCTCTATGGCCACTGTGCCAATTTCAATGAAAGTTTCAGTAGACTATTCTGGCATAAATGTGACCTTTCGAGAATGTAGACATGATGCCCAACCGACACTAATTACAGATAACTTTAGACAGAATGTAGACATGATGCCCAACCGACACCAATATGGCCGTTGTTACAGAAAACTTTAGACAGAATGTAGAAATGATGCCCAACCAACACCAATATGGCCGTTGTTACAGATAACTTTAGACAATCCTTAAAATACACAGCCGAAAAATGCTGAACATAATTATAGTAAGTGCCACAAAGAGAATTATGACCCAAAACATAATTATAGTAAGTGCCACAAAGAAAATTATGACCCAAAACATAATTATAGTAAGTGCCACAAAGAGGATTATGACCCAAAACATAATTATAGTAAGTGCCACAAAGAGAATTATGACCCAAAACATAATTATAGTAAGTGCCACAAACAGAATAATGATGCCAAAACATAATTATAGTAAGTGCCACAAAGAGAATTATGACACCAAAACATAATTAAAGTAAGTGCCACAAAGAGAATTATGACACCAAAACATAATTATAGTAAGTGCCACAAAGAGAATTATGACCCAAAACATAATTATAGTAAGTGCCACAAAGAGAATAATGATGCCAAAACATAATTATAGTAAGTGCCACAAAGAGAATTATGACACCAAAACATACTTAAAGTAAGTGTCACAAAGAGAATTATGACACCAAAACATAATTATAGTAAGTGCCACAAAGAGAATTATGACGCCAAAACATATAAAAATTTCATCAACAGAGCTATTAATAAAAGTACCACTAGAAGAAGAAAATAAATTAAAATTGCTTCTCAAAAATTTCTAGGATTTGATCAGATTTGACATAAACTTTTTGTGCAAATTATGCCCATCTGCTTTCAAACATGACCGCCACAAATGAAAACAGAAGAACCATTAAAATGGTTTCTCCAAACATGGTGAACCGAATTTAATTGGACTGAAACCATTCTAGAAGAAAATGCGTTTTATTTATGTACATTTGATGCCGATCCGCTCATTGTTACAAAAACTTTAATTGTTTTAATGACTTTGCTTCAAAATCTGAGGAAGATGAGTTGACAACATTTTACTGAATTATACAAATAATACCATTCCGTCATCAAATATGAGTGCTTAACAGAATTTAGCCAGCATGACAGAAAATATGCTGACGTGATGGCCTTTAATTTCGCACAAATACACCACTTAGCTTGGTCATTGTAACAAAAAGCAAAGAAAACAAAAAAATAGTTCTTCTCGAAAGCCGAACAGGAGAATTCGATACCATTTTACAGATAGCGTCCTGGCATACGGCCTATCAGGTATTTTAGCTAGATTTCACGGTCAACTGCCGTTCCATTGTTTTTTTTTTTTTTTGGTACCGTTAGCTTGATGAGCGATTTCAAGAACTGAACCTCTTCTTTCTTGCATAATGGCTGTTTATGTAGATATAAGTAGGGATTACCAAACGTAACTTATATTTTAGTAATAAATTTTGAACACCTTGCCTACAACTTCATGGAGCATTACGTTATCTGTAAAATATCTAAAGCAACATATTGTTAGCAGAAGTCTGTCTTAAGCGAGTAACTTCAGTAAGATTGTTCTTTAGTCAACTGCTGTTTTCATTTTGAGATATATAGAGGGTGCCTACCTTGTTCGAGCAGAGATAAGAAATATTTCGCGAGTCATTTGGAAACTGTATTTTCAAGAGAGGTTAGACCTCGATGGACAATGTAAAATAAACTATTAACTTACATCTACTAATGAAATGTAGATTGTTTTTTCATATAGCCGTCGACTTGTTCATCTTCTGTTATGTATATTTAATTTGTATTTGTTAGGGTTTTTATCTCCACGATTATTAGTTGTGTATAATTGTATTTTGGACTTGTTTGGTCAAGGAACTGTAGAACCGTCATATGTTGTCGTATCCATATCTTAGGTAAAATTTATTTGTTTATTTTCGCATTCAAATGTGAATTCTGTTTAGCTCAATAACAGATGCTGCACCCAGATTTCGAAAGTCATTTTTCCAGCCCTTTCAAACACGATTTTGAGTGTGAAGAGAGTTACAGTCTATATTAACTTTACCTTTATGTTTAATCAACAGTTACCCCTAAACACCTGAAGAAAAAAAAAAAACGTTTTAACGTAGAGTGTAAAATGTATAAACGATATTGAATTTTGATATGAAACAGATCATATAAGTTCAGCCAATTTTTTTGCACTATTCATGTGGAAAACTATTTCGAAATATGTTAATAAGTGAAACCTACTTCTTATTGTTTGTGGTTCGTTTAATACATTTTATATTGCCTCCTCATTGCTTACATAAATGTCCAGTGTTTACATTTTTTAAGACATGTTCGTCCTGAAGGAGTGGGCGGGGGAGAAGAAAAAGAAGTTGAAAAGTGAAAAAGCTAAAACATGGAAACATTTGTTTGAATAATATACATAATGACAGATATATCTTCTTAAATGAGAAGAAAGTCGTTCCATAAATTATACCACCAAGTGACTGTGAGAGTGGTATTGCCACAGTGGCAATATCATTTTTTTTCCTACTGACACATTTCAGTATCTCATCATCAAATATATAATACATAGGAATTACATAGCATATCGTTTTAGTTCGCTATTTCCTTCCTTCTTAATGGTTCTTAGGTTTGGTAATATCTTTTGTCACCTGACGACAGCTATTTTGTAGAATGTGCAAACTAAGTAACTTAAAGTTTCCTATATTAACTGTATCGTGATTATTTCCTTACGCAATTTATTAACTCCAGTTAGACTAAAACATACTCATTCCCAATACATACAGCAAATGTAATCTCGCTAAGATAATCTTAAACATCTTTCCTTTTCTTCAGGTACTTTGATGTGGGTCCCTGTCATTATGTTGGCACAAATAAACTACAACCTGAATAATTTGGTCGGTGCTACATTCAAGTTGGGGCTGCCATCAGGGCTCATTCTTGCAGCCATTGGTGCCTTCTTCACCCTGACTGGCGGCTTACTCTTCCATCTGTATCTCTGCAGGCCCGGATCAGTGGATAAACAAATCAAGCATCAACGTCCCACTCCCGAGCCCTCTCTGTCAACGGATTCCGAGTATGTGTACGGCCGTCAGCCTGTTTACTACATAGAGCGAAGTCCCGTAGAGTACATCGAACGTCCTGTTAGTTATATCGAAAGACCTGGGATAGAGTACATCGAGAGACCGCGATACGACTATCTTACATCGCCTATTGTGGAGTACCGATCACTTGGCAATAACCACCTTCCCCTTCTAAGCAATGAAGAGTACCGACCAAGCAGCTATCTGACACCTATTGTTGGTGGGGAATACTACCCTTCCAGATACTCCAGCAGCTAGGATCTGTACAACGACAAGCTTGGAAGTTATGGGAGCTATAACTACAGTCCTATAAGAATTTATTGAACTTAGGACATGAACGCTTGAGTTGAAAGAATAAAAACTACTCATTGGGGTTCTGAAGAAACTCCCATCAATAAATTTATAAAATGTAGCATTTACACGTTATATTTAGCCTAAAAGTAAATCATCCAGCTTCTCGCTTTATATTTTACAATGTATGTTGAAGGTCCACACTTCCTGATGTCTTTCAATTTTCCCTGTTCTCCATGTGCGTTAATTTGAAATAATAATTATTATTTAGCACAACATGCTTCATATCATTCATCCAGTGATCTTCCATACTTTTCCATCGTTGCAAAATCAAGCCTCCTTGTTGGCCAGCTGACGCATTGGCTTTGACTATAGGTAATCATTATGGAAAGCCACATAAAGTTCTATATTGTGCCATAATATAGTATAACTCACATAGCTCATGTACTCACTCCAAGTCACTTCTTACAGCTATATCTGTCATTTTGGAGAATTTGATTACACATACCATTAAATGGCGTTTATTCACTTTATTTTGCGCCTTGTCCATCAAAATTCAATTGAAGATTATTTTATAGATTCCTAGAAAAATGCTAAACGGCAAATTCAGTGATAACGTACTTCGACAATTTTAGGTATAGTCAAGCAAGCGGAGTGATCTCGTTTAAAACGGCTTTTGTCGCACGCTACGATGTAAGAGGGAACTCGCCTACAGTTGGGAAGAAGCTGTACTACAAACATAAACGGAGACTCGACAATCTCGTCATTTATAAACAATGCCTGGGAAAACACCTGCTAGAAAAAAAGATAAGAAAAAAAAAACAACAAAAGGGCACACAAGTCTAATAAATTGGAGGCAAGTATGTAACTTTGTCTATATCTTCTGTATGGTATGTCTTTAATTTCTATTTGCACATAATACTTATTTTTCCCATAAAAAAACTTTAGTGGTATCCCAAAATATAAACCAACGCTGGAAGTGTTGATGTGTCTCTGGAATTGTTGATGTGTCTGTGGTGGCATGTGTCGTGACGATGTCCCAACAGTCTTTAACTGAATCACATTAATACAATCCAAAACTATATCAAAGTTTCTATGTCTAAGAATATTATTTTTGAGCACTTTGTATTTCGAGAGAAGAATAACTTGAATAAATAATTCCAGCCAAAACTTAATAATGGACACAACAATGATACAACTGATTCTGCTCAGATCGTAGAGCACGAATGAATTATTTCACGATAAAAAAGATTGGATGGTCTTCTACTTGACTTCAGGTCACAATAAGCACTTTCTATATATCAAAAACAAATATTACCTAATGGAAAATTTCATTCTAGAAGGTCCCAAATGATACAATCTTTGTTATGATTTGTCTGTCTTTTACTAAAATTATAATATAAAATGTGGTAAACAACAGACAGACACCTCATGGGGAATTTCCAATGGTCTCGACTCAGACTGAGATAAAGATGGTGTTTACAAAACCAAAATCAATGATTAAGGTTAACTAGAAAATGAGCTGAAATACGAAATGTCTCAAATTTTATTCAATATTGGTTTATTTTCCTAGTCTTGGAAATTTGCTAGGTTAAGTTATTATTACGCGTAGTGAGGAGTTTGGTATGGTTCAAAAATTGGGTATTCACCGACGGATCAGTTTTGCGGTGCCACAGTTTTTATTTAACCGTTTATTCCGTCCTATGATGACTTTGAAAATGCATACATGTTGATGGTTATTGAGTTTTATTTTGATGGGGGATGGTTTCAAGTGTTAGAGGCTATATATTCAACCCTGGGCGTAACAGAAAACTTGTTAGTGTTTCCTTAATAAGCGTGTATCTATGGTCCAATCCAAATTCTTTGGATTTGACAGTCATACTTAACAAAAGCTTAAAACCTTATCCCTTGAATACAGCTGTGTGTACTATGCTTCTTCACCCTAGCTACTATTGTAACGATAATGGAGAGGAAACGGAAAATTGCACCACTTATTTCCTTGCATGTCCATGAGTCCCGTTACACTTATTTCCTTGCATGTCCATGAGTCCCGTTACACTCATTTCCTTGCATGTCCATGAGTCCCGTTATATGTCCATGAGTCCCGTTACATGTCCATGAGTCCCGTTACATGTGCTAAGACTGGCAATGAACCTCAAGGTAAAGCACGCTCAAGGGCCTAATTATAAAAAGCGTGATATTCCATTATTTTGGGTCAGATTGTTCAAGTATACCAACTTAGTAAATTGTTATTCTTGTATATGCTTTTAAACTACAATTTTGTATATGTTGAAATCAGAACCTTTGTACAAAGTCCGCTCCTTGGAAGGTCTTAATTGTCGTGTTTTGCAATTATATGTCACCGGTTTCTTATGTGATGTGCAGCTGGGATTTTCCATACAAATGTAACAAACTCTTACACTGATCTTTAGACTGGGCCATTAAAAGCTTATTTTGCGTGCAAGATGAGAAAATGGGTTATGTGTGCAAGAATTTGACAAACTTTTGATTTATCTTTCTTACAGTAGCACAAAACAGTTTCTTTTTTCTAGTTATGGTGTTAAATATTGACCTAAGAGATATTTTATCTTCGTGTTTCTTCCTCGTTATTTAAAGCGGTCCCAAGCACGCATGATTTCAAGTTATGCAAGCCGAGTTCAAGATTAGTTATGAAGATGGGGTTGTAATGTTGATTCTAAGCAACAAATAAGTCTGAAATTATGAGACCATTGTATATGTCCAATCCATTTCACTTATCGGTTTAAGTCATAACTCTGATAACTCTTTCAGCAATTATTCCAAATTCATTATGTTGATTTGTTTGTAAACAACATGTAAGGTTATGATACTCCAGATTTATCTTTCGGGAGTTGTTATTCCACATATAACCTTTTGTATGGCGCTAAATAGCCTAGCAGTGCTGATGCGCCGTATAAATACTATCAATCTTTCGTGAGTTATAGATTATGGTGCTACTGATTTATCTCTCGTGAGCTATAGATTATGGTACTCCAGATTTATCTCTCGTGAGCTATATAAATTATGGTACTCCAGATTTATCTCTCGTGAGCTATAGATTATGGTACTCCAGATTTATCTCTCGTAAGCGATAGGTTATGGCACTCCAGATTTATCTCTCGTGAGCTATAGATTATGGTACTCCAGAATTTTCTCTCGTGAGCTATAGATTATGGTACTCCAGATTTATCTCTGTGAGTTATAGATCATGGTACTCCAGATTTATTTCTAGTGAATTATAGATTATGGTACTCCAAATTTATCTCTCGTGAGCTAAAGATTATAGTACTGCTGATTTATCTCTCGCGAGCTATAGATTATGGTACTGCTCATTTATTTCTCGTGAGCTATAAATTATGATAAAGCAAATATATCTCTCGTAATCTATAGGCTATGGTAAGGCTGGTTTATCTCTCGTGAGCAATAAATTATGGTACTCCAGATTTATCTTGCATGAGTTATAGAATATAGTAAAGTAGATTTATCTCTCGTGAGTTATAGAATATGGTACTGCCGATTTTTATCTCTCGTGAGCTATAAATTATGGTTCCTTTTCTTGATTTTATTTCAGGACAGTGATGCCTTGAGATATCAAATATTGGTATACATCCAATCACGTGATACTGTTATACATCCAATCACGTGATATTGGTATACATCCAATCATGTGATATTGGTATACATCCAAACACGTGATATTGGTATACAGCCAATCCTGTGATATTGGAATACATCCTATCACGTGATATTGGTATACATCCAATCATGTGATATTGTTATACATTCAATAAAGTGATATTGGTATACATCCAATCACGTGATACTGTTATACATTCAATAAAGTGATATTGTTATATATAGAATCACGTGCTATTTGTATATATTCAATCAAGTGATATTGTTATACATCCAATCATGTAATATCGTTATACATCCAATCACGTGATATTGGTAAAAATTAATTCAGGTGATACTGGTATACATCCAAGCAAGTAATATTGGCATTGTTACGTCTAATGACTTAAACTTAAGAAACAGAACAAGGTTAACCCAACAAGTATTCAAGTTTCCAAAATATAAATTTAATCAAATAAAATATATATCAAACAAAGTGAAAGAATTAAAAATAACTTATCGTTTATGAATTCTTGACTGTAATCTTAATAATATACTATCAATTTCTCACTAATACCTCAATGTAATCTCGTGAACGAAAAATATCACTGAAGTCTTTGAAAAGTTGCACATAATCCGATTAAATTAATTAAATATTCAAGTCCTTGAATATAATCACATAATCCCAATGTACTGGCTGTTTAAATCAATGATGATCCCACTCGGCTATATCCAATGAGCATGTAATTGTAAGTAACTATTTCCCCCTCAATGGCTCTTACGAACACTAGCATAAATGAAGAATAAACATGGTGCGTGTATCTTCATTATATAGTGTCCTGATTCACTATAATTTCTTGAACAATTAAATCTTATGATTTCAACTTAACTCAAAGAGTCGTAAACAAAAGCAGCCATGTTTTGACCTTCAAAACTCATTGAACAAAATCAAATACCAGGGCGTGCGTGATAGCCTTCTACAGAGCAAGTGTACTAGGAATCACACGCTTGCTTACGTAACCCACATTCAATACTCGCGTGCCATTCTTGACCTGATTAGCTGTTGATTTTACCTTAAATCAACCTTGTCCTGAATGGACCTCTTACTACGGAGTATACAGGTACTTTCATCATAATATTAACCATTGAATTAAAGGATATAAAATATAAATTCATCGTCTCAAATGAGTTAAATAATATTATATTGTAGATTCAAAACATGGTACATAATTCCGTAACAGTATAGGTTCAATAAAGTGATATTGTTACACATTTAGTCAAGCGATATTTTTATACATCCAATCAAGTTACATTGGTATACATTCAATCAAGTGATATTGTTATACAGCCAATCACGTGATATTGGTATATATTCAATCACGTTATATTGGTATGCATTCAGTAAAGTGATACTAGCTCCAAACGAACGATAAAAATGAACTAGGTTTCCTTTTTATCAATAAATCAAACATTTATCCTTACCTTAATGCGATTTTGTGAATACTGGTGTGATTTTTTTCTTCAAAACTTGGGTTGGTTAAAAGCTAGTCAATCTGTTGACCCTTTGACCCCAATGCAGTTGTTGTAATCAAATCCTGTTAACAAATGTATGCTCCTATTTGAGTTGTTCCCTTAGTTTTCTGTGCAAATGTTCATAATTTCCTTTTAGTGGCTAATAATGAATTAATTATTTAGTAGGTTTTTTTCTTGAATTGTAACTTCTAAAATCAATCTTTTTATTCCTCAGCAAATGTACCGTTTTTCAAGTGATGAATCAACGTGTTAAAAGTTCCTTTTTTCTTTGTCCCTTTTAATCGAAACATTCGTTGAAACACTTTTTGCAGTCGATAGTGCTGTAAACTGTCATCGTGGATCCAGGAGGAACGTTAGTTATTTTGATTGGAACCACTCTATAGATATACTTTCCTGTACGAGACCTCATTTAGAGGGTATCTCATTCAGGTAATAGAGTGTTTACTTCGATCGATCGTGCAGTTCAGTAGTCTTTACTTTTATGGTCATGCTTCTCAATTAATGCACAGGAATACAAAAACTCTTTGTATACTGTGAATGTAAATTTATTTGCTGATTCTAAACTCAGCTTTAGGGATAGAGTAGATATGACCAATGGGCTCGTAATGAAACTCAACCAATTATATGACCCCATTACTATGCTTATCTCTGACAAAATCGAACTTACTTGAGAGCTTCATCACATAAAAATCCTGAAAATTTGTAAAGATTTGTTCAAACTAAAACTTTGAGTGATTAAGGCCGAGTTCAGAAATTGACAGATAGGGATAGAAAAGTTGGTACCATATGTCAAGCATGCGCAATTTTCGGCCAAGCCGGTAAAGATTTGTGTCTTCACGTTGCCAACCTGCTTGAAAACCATTAAAGCAAACAACGAATTAGATTCTTGAAAAGTAGCAACTATCCTCGATGACATATAGGTCTTGGGGCTATCCTTTGATAAAGACTGCCCTATTGGATAGCGTGGTCCACACAAGGTCGGCCGAGCAGATGTGGAATCACCTCATTATTATGCGCAGGTGTCGCTCATAATCAATCTCATCTCTTGTTAATATAGGACTATATCAAGTTTTATCAAGGTTTAGTCGAAAAATTTGCCTCTGAGGTGTTTTCAAGTTCAGCCAACCAGATACCAAAATATCTCATCAATGCTTAGATGTTCTCGATTAGCTTCTATACCCAACTGATAATATCCAATTCATTCCACAACTTTATAATAGAAGCTTGTATACGAAATTTCATATCCAATTCATTCCACATCTTCATAATAGAAGCGTGTATACCAAATTTCATATCCAATACATTCCACATGTTCAGAAGACAAACTTGTGTATCAAACTTTACATCAAATTCATTCGACATCTTCATAACACAAGCTTATATGCTAAACTTCATATCCGACATCTTCATAACACAAGCATCAAAATAAATTGGAAATAAAGGATAAAATTCATTAAAAAAAAGAAGGATAGTTGAATGTATCAAGAGATAACACCATTGAAATTGCATGAAACAGAGTTGTTACTGTATTCCGATCCATCAAATCAGTACAGATTAAAGATTTAATTATCTTTTCACGCATATAACTAAAAAACATGAAAATCTGTTCTTTGAATATTTGTTACTAAAACGCAAAACAGATTCCCGGATGGGGGTCATAATTTCATCCCACTGGGAAAACCACAAATTTGTAACAATAAACAAATGTTATTTGTCACATACTCCAGGTATGGCCTTGATTCCACTGAATGAATCTTACTCTTAGAATGAATAAAAAAAAAAAAACAGTTGCTTATACCAAGCTCCATCTGATTTTTGACTCAAGGTCAGCAATTAGCTACAATGTTTCAACTACTGGCTGTTTATCAGGTCAAACAGAACTGAATAGAATTTCTAACAAAATCAAATCCAGTAGACAAAATTATCATTACAATAACATGTAATGGAATAAAATAAAATAAAATTTTTTTAAAACTAACAAACAAGTAATTAAATTACATATACATAACACTTCCCAAATAAAAGAAAAAGAAAGATTTATATAATAAAGCTTTCTCTTTACCATAGATTAATTATATGAGGTAACAAAATTGCATAAGAAGAACTCTTATGAATTATACAAACTGTACATGAAATAATATGTATATACACGCGAAAATGCATCTGCTATTAAATTGTCCTTTCCCTTGATGTGAATGATGTCAATATTTTATTCCTGTAACAACAAACTACATCTTAATAATCTCTCATTTGTGTTTTTCATCCTGTCGATGAAGGTAAGGGGGTTGTGATCACTAAACACAATAATCGGAAAAGGAGCTGAACTAATGTAAACTTCAAAATGTTGTAATGCCAATATCAAAGCCAAACATTCCTTCTCGATTGTTGAATAATTATTTGGGTGCTTATTTAATTTCTTAGAAAAATAGCACACTGGATGACAACACCATTTCTATCTTCTTGAATCAATACTGCTCCAACCCCATCATCACTTGCATCAACAGATAATTTAAATGATTGACTGAAAATTGGAGCTGTAAGAACTGGTGCACTTTTAAGTATGGCCTTTAACTTATCAAAAGCCTCTCGACATTTTTCAGTCCAATGAAACTTGTTTTTCTTGCTCAATAAATTTGTCAGGGCTTCAGCAATAATAGTGAGGCTGTCAAAGAATTTCCGAATTGTTGCCAGATGTTCTTTCCAGGTGTCGTTGTAGATAATGACATCATCGATGTAAGCATCACACTTACCTAGACCAGAGGTATTCATATTCATCAAAAGTTGAAAGGTACTTGGCTAACCCTTCATCCCAAACGGCATCACTTTATACTGATAAAGCCCATCTGGAGTCACGAATGCCGAAATTTCCTTTGCCCTTTCCGTCAGTGGTATTTGCCAAAATCCTTTCAGAAGGTCAAATTTGGTGACATACTTGGCACTTCCACTTTTAACAATGCGGTCATCGATTCTTGGTAATGGAAATTAATCTGTTTTAGTTCCACCGTTCACTTTTCTATAATTCTTGCACATGCGAAAAGTTTTATCTCATTTCGGAACAAGTATACATGGTGAACTCCAATCACTTTTACTGGGCTCTATGAAATCATTCTCCAACAAATACTGAATTTCTTTTTTTTAGTATTCCTGTTTGAGAGGATTCATCATGTATGGGTGTTGTTTCACAGGTTTCGAAATTAAAATTTCAACGTCATGAAAAAATTTTGTTTGTTCTCGTTGGAACATCTGGAAATAAGTGCCCATATTCAACTAATAATTGTTTAAGTTCATTCCTTTCTTGCTGTTGCAAATGTGAGAGTTTCTGGTCCAGATTATTCATAATTTCCGAATTCCGAAGATTTGTCACTCCAAAATCAGCAGAGTCCGATTGAATTCCTTCACTTAAATCCTCACTGAGTGGGAATAGGTACAACTAAATTAATTGCATGGTTAACCTGGCTATCTCTCTCAGTGTACTCCTTTAACATGTCAATGTGGCAAAGTTCGTTTCTTTTCGCCTCCCATGAGTATTTATGATGTAATTTAAAGCATTTACTTTCTTTTCAACCGTGTACGGACCATAACACTTGGCCTGAAAAGGATTTTGTGGAATGGGCAAGAGAGCCAGAACTCTATCAGCAGGCTGAAAACACCTTTCCTTTGAGTTTTTATCATATCTTAATTTCAGTTTTGAATGAGTAGAGTGCAGATTCGCTCTTGCAACCTCAAAAGCCTTTGACAACTTATACTTAAAATTGGAAACATAATCGAGAAGATTAAGTTTAGTATCTTCATTAGAACGAAGTTTCACTTTCGACAACTTCAATGGTCCACGCACAGTGTGTCTAAAACCTAGTTCACAGGGACTGAATCCTAAAGATTCTTGAACTGACTTTCTAACATCAAACAATAGTAAATTAATGCCTTCATCCCAATCTTTACCCGTATCAAAACAATATGATCGAATCATAGTTTTCAACGTCTGATGAAATCTTTCTAAAGCCCCTTGGCTCTCAGGGTGAAGATTTGAAATGTTGGATGAATAATTCGTGCATAACATGCAAAAAAATTCCAGACATAAAATTTGACCCTTGATCAGATTTGACAGATTTTGGAAGGCCAAATTGAGTAAAAAATAAACTTTATCAAACCTTTTACTATTGTTTTAGTTTTAATATTCCGCAAAGGAATTGCCTCTGGGAATCTTGTTGACGCACACATAATGGTCAACAAATATTGGTTGCCTGACTTGGTCTTAGGTAAGGGACCAACACAGTCTACAGTTAATCTGCTAAATGGTTCGTCAAATGCAGGAATAGGTTGCAGATGAGCCTTAGGCATCTTCTGATTGGGTTTTCCTACCATTTGACAAGTATGACAAGATCTCCAATATTTACAAACATCAATTTTAATTTTTGGCCAATAAAAGTGATTCAAGATCTTGTGATAAGTCTTATTAAACCCTAAATGACCAGCCAGAGGAGTTTCATGGGCCAGACTAAGCATGTCCTGTCTGTAAGATTTTGGAACTACAATTTGATAGTTCACTGACCACTCTTCAGAAGCAGGTACCTCGGGAGGTCTCCATTTTCTCATAAGAATTGCAATTTTAATGAAATAACAGACAGGTACTTCAGTGGCTTCAGTTTCACTAATGGCCCTTTGAAACAAACAGGGGATCTAAGTATCTTTTTCCTGTTTGACGACAAGTAATCATTGTTTGTCACCCTGATTAGAAAAAGAAAGAATGAGTAGTTAAAAGAGGATCACTGTGATTAATACCTTTTGATTGATCCAAACAAGGAATGAAAGTGACCTCATCAAAAGCCTGACCAATATATGTGTTAGCTAAAGGAATACTTTCCTGATCAACATCATTCTCAAGAGTTTTCTTTGCCATAGCTCTAATAACTGCACAAGCTGGGTATAAATCAGGGAATTCTTTTCCAATAGGATCAATTTTGTGATCCAAAGAAAGCTTGTCAGTTACAAATGGATTAACCACAACCTTACCTCCAGCTAGGTCGTTGCCTAGTAATAAATGAATGCCCTCAACGGGTAAAGAAGACCATATTCCGACTGTCACAGGTCCTGAAACTAAGTCTGATGACAAATTTACAGAATGGAGAGGAACATTAACAAAGCCACACTCTACTCCCTGAATGAGAACACTCTCATTAGAAAAAGACTTCTCAGAAAAAGGCAAAGTACCTGATAATAAAAGACTCTGAGAAGCTCATGTGTCCCTTAAAATTTTAATAGGGATGGGATTGGCCAAATCACCCAAGAGTGATATAGAACCCTTCGACATGAATAGTTCATAATTCTCCATAATAAAATCAGACTGGGGTTTATTAGACCCAACAGATGTCTTGCTTTCAATACATGACCGTGACCTTGACCTCTTAGAAATAAGAGCATTTAGGATAGATCTATTTTGATTCTGATGCTTATTTTTCAATTTGAAACGATCAGAAATAACGTGTCCTTTCTTTTCGCAATAGGTACACGTAGGAAGAGACAAGGATGTTTGATCAAGCTTATCAGAAGCTTGATTTTAAAAAGTTGTGCCAAACTGAGATTTAGAAGGGCTCGTATTAGACTGAAATACCTTTTTACCAGTAGACTGCTGAGTGGAAGACTTGCCTACAAAAGGAACTTTATGAGTTAAGAAATACTCTTCAGCAGCATGAGCAGCATTTTCCAAAGGTTTCGATCTTATGTTCGTTAAGATAAGTCTTAATATCACTATGGACACAGTTCTTGAACTCTTCAAGTAATACAAGTTGTCTGAGACTTTCATAATCTTGATAAACTTTCTTGGCGAAGCATCATCTATCAAATACCTGCTCTTTTTCTCTTGCAAATTCGACATGAGTTTGTCCAGCTTCTTTTTTATAGTTCCTAAATTTTTGCCGATAAGCCTCAGGAACTAACTCATAACCCTTTAAAATGCATTCCTTAACCAGATCATAGTTAGCACTTTTCTGTTCTGACAGCGATGTATAGATATTTCGGGCTTTGCCAAAAATGTACACACTGTAATAATTGAGTCCAATGCTCCCTTGGCCATTTCAATTTTTCAGCAACTTTTTGAAAATAAGGAAAATATTTGTCTTCTTCTTTTTCGCTAAAAGGGGTTACTAGCCTAAAATTCTTAGTAATATCAAAACTTGAATTTGTATGTGAAGTGGGAACGTGTATTTCACTTGCCAGCTCTATTTCTTTTATTCTAAATTGATTTTCCCTCTCTTTCTTTTCTATTTTCATTTGCATTTGCAGATCTCTCTCTCTCTCTCTCTCTCTCTCTCTCTCTCTCTCTCTCTCTCTTATCTAACTGCATTTGCATTTGTTTTCTTCTCTCTGTAACTGCATTTGTTCTTTCTGTAACTACATTTGTCTGTCTGTCTCTCTCCTTCTTCCTTATCTAATTGCATTTGTATCTGTTTCTCTTTTTACTGTCTCTCTCTCTCTCCTCTTTCTCAAACTGGAACTGCATTTGTTTCTCATCTTTCTGAAGTTCAAGCTTACTTAACTCCAATTCCGTCTTGTATTTTAATTTTTATTCCTTTACTTTTATGTCAGTCTGATACAGACTTACTGATCGAAACCAAAACACTTTTATCGAAAACACTCTTTTCTAACAAATACTGAACCAAAATGTTTTTAATTTCTTGTTTCGTTAAAGAAGCTTTTGCCTCAGAAAGATCATATTTTCTGGCAAGTTCAAGTAATTCATCTGTTTTCAAAGAATCCAACTGCCCCTGGGTAGGATTTGAAAGAAAGATTTCCACTTTGGATGACATTGTAAAAAGCCTGTTTGTGTCACTAAAGATTTCAAACAAAATGTGAAATAATACTTGGTATTTTTTAAAGAAAATTCTGAAACTTGGGGATTTTAAATTTCAAAAAATTATTTTCTGAAATATTTTAGCCAAAATTCATATATCCCAAAGACGAGCAACCAA
>JAECUM010042431.1:0-17704 GCA_016617855.1 Megalonaias nervosa
TCTCAATGTTCATTACGTGGTGTTGTTTGAAAGCCCTAGAGATAAATCGCAAGTACAAATCTTAGCCAAACAGTTAGGGACGCCTTGGCTGACAAATGCGTACGACGATGCCACTCAAACCCCACACGCTTATTTACTCGTGGATTTAAAACCCACCACTCCCGATTATTTGCGATTTCGTACCCATATGTTTCACCACTGGTGCCAGGACGGAGGGCCTGTCGTGTACACGTCCCCTTCTTCGACTTAATCACAATCACCAAAAAAAAATCTCTAAAAACCTCAGTCACTTTGACTCTGTCTCGCACATCGTCATCATGACGTCCCTTCAGTCTCATCTTCCCATTAAATTGATTCGTGCCTTGTACGGTATCAGTCGAGAAAAAAATCCACAAATACGTGCTCGTGTCTTAGAAGCTAGTCTCAAAGAAGTCTTACGATGGTTTACGGTGACAGAACGTCCATTACTTCAAGGCATCATTCAGATTCCACATCAAACCAAACGTTTTTTTTTTTTTGAGAGAAACAAAATCGCCTTGACGCAACTAGCCGATTCCCGCATCGACACTCAAACCAAAAAGCAAATCATTTTGAAACCTGGAGGTAGCGGTTCTCTAGGAGATGTCATCATTCGTTCCCTCTTAAAATTTGATCCTAATGCGCCCAAAGTCGTCCCCAAGAAAAAAGCCACTCCCAAAAGTACCCAGAAGGAAAATAAAAAGAGCAACGGTCTCAAGACCAGGTCACAGCCTCAGAAAAAGAAAAAGAAAAGTCAACAAAAAACAGATTCTACTCGCAAGAGATGCACTGTCGCCAGGACGCAACCTTACATTCGCAACTCACGACCTGTCTCAACAACGGTGACAGCGTCTCCAGTAGCCTCAGCTTCTGCTACTCCTCCGTTGCTGGTGATGCCTGCCAAACCCAATTTGACACGTTTCTTTCCTAATTTAATGAAACATTGGAAACCCGTGTCTCCAAGAACTTCTCCTTCAGCAGCGGTGACACCCTCGTCCACTTTAGCGTGAGTGGCCGCTGCTCACAAAGTACCTGCCCCCAAAATCAAAGTCCAAGAGAGAACGGGCGTGTTAAAGAGTTCACTGGATTTGTCCAAGCAAGAACTGTCCCGATTTAGTCGTTACGAACTCCTTCACGACGTGTGATGCCTGCCATGAAAATGATCCGACGAGCCGACAATCAGTGGCGACGCATTCCAGTATAAAAAAGACCCGAGGCAAACAATACGGATCAGTGTTTTTGTGCTGCTGCACGTCCAACGATACCCCCTCCAAGAAGTGTACACCGTTACCATCGTCGTTCTTCTTAGGTCCAAAAAGGAAAAGGAAAACGAAAAAGACAGTCACGTCATCCTAAAAGCGCTTAGCCAAACATCGACGTCACTCTCTGAAAAGGCACACTCTTCCAAAGAATAGGAGAAGCCACCAAAAGGGAGGTTTCTTTGGCCCTTTCCTTCAATTCGAAAAGATAGCTGATAAATTTGTCACAAGGGTAAAGGACATGCTCCAAAAAAATAAGATAAAAAGACGCATGTCGAGCCATGGATGTCAGTGTATGTTGTACACCAAAAGATGTCACCTCATCGTCGTTCTCCTACCCAGAAAGCAAAAAGAAAAAGACAGTCTCGTCATGCGAAAAAACGCTTAGTCAAACATCAACGTCACCTCGAGAAAAGACACGCTTGTCCAAAGAAAAAGAGGAGCCGTCAAAGAAGATTCTTTGGCGATTTTGGAAAACACATCGTTACCTTTATGACGAAGCGATAGTCCACCAAACAAGGATAAAAGACCGTGTGACAAGTCATCGACGTTAGTGTATTTTTGGTGTGTGTCCCGGAATCAACAAACAAAGATGTCACCCCGCAAAAGAGATCCTTCTTCTACCCCCAAAGGAAGGAAAAGGAAAGGACTGCCACCTCGTTTAGTCAAACATTGGGACATGTTGTCCGTCCTGTCCAAAGTTCCTCCACCCATTCGAAAACAACTCATTCAAACTGCCTCCAAAGATGTCATCGATACGGTGAGCGAATGTTGTCTGAACGTCTTCAAAGGCACAACACCTTTGACTAAACATCAGAAAAATTGCTTAGCCAAACATCGACACGTTCTTCGCCAAATGGTCCAAAAGAAAATACCTATTCGTCAAAAGAAAAAGATGTTGGTGCAACGCGGAGGATTTTTACCCCTGTTAGGACTTATTACCAATGTAGCGAAACCTATACTGAGTGCCATCGGACATATTATACCCGCCCTAATTCCAAGATAAAAGACCAAGAAGATAAAAGGGACCTCTGAAATCAAAAGATCTCAGACGTGATCCTTGAAATCTGATGGAAGGACGAAAACTAGCTTTAGTCCCTTATAAACGATGGATGGAATACCATCGTTGGCAAGAACAACGAACCCCACATTCACCTCCCAATCCTCATTTGACCGAGATGTCTCAGTTACAACACGAACTGCAATCGTTGATGGATCGCAGCGATTTGTCAGAAACGGAAAAATCTCAACGGTACGGTCAATTGTTGCAACGACTGCAACTCTTTCACCAAAAAGCTTTAGACGAAACAGCTCAACCCACTCTGAAAGATTTGAAGGCCTTGATGCAAAGTCCATCACCACCACTACCACCTTCAGGGGTCAAGACAGAAAGTCCACCACCACTAATCCCAGTGATCAAGACAGAAAAAGAAGAAGAGTTTCAAACTCCACCAGAAAAAGTACGCAAGTTAACAACACCACCTACATCCAGAATTGGTTGGATTAAAAATATGATAGCTACTCCTTCTTCCTCAGAAGAGAAAACGAAAGCCAAGACAGAAGTGAAACAAGAACTGATTACCCCTGTTCAAACACTGTCCTCTTCCTCAACACCAATTGCTCGTCGGACACGCAAAGCATTACAAACCAAGAAAATACCACAGAAAGACAAGAGTAGCATCAGTGAAGAGTGGATCACTTATTAAAAAATGGAGAAGGTGTTAGCCAGCATTTACTACGATCCAGCTCATTCCGCAGGTTACGGAGGGGTTCAGAAATTGTATCGTGCTGCCAAAACGTGACTGAAAAGTATCCGTTTACCTCATGTGCAACGCTGGTTACAAGAACAAGCCATGTACACCTTACACAAACCCATTCGACGAAAATTTTCCAGAAGTCGCACCCAAGTGGAGGGTATCGATCACCAATGGCAAGCCGATTTAGCCAATGTCTCTCATTTAGCCACCTACAATCGTGGTTACAAATATTTGTTTTGTGTCATCGACGTCTTTTCCAAATTTGCTTGGGTCGTGCCATTGACTTCCAAATCGAGCAGTGAGTTAGTGGGAGCCCTCAAACTGGTGTTGAAACAAAGTGGGCGTCACCCTCTTCGATGGCAAACTGACAAAGGCACCGAATTTCTGAACCAAGCTTTCCAAAAAGAACTGAAGAAACGTGACATTCATTTTTTCACCACCGAGAATCCCGAAACCAAAGCCAGCATCGTGGAACGTTTTCAACGCACCTTGAAAGAACGCATGTGGAAATATTTTACGCAGCAACACACTCTCAAGTACATCGACGTCTTGCCACACCTCGTCCAATCGTACAATCAATCTTACCATCGGAGCATAGGGTGTGCCCCCCAAGAAGTGACTCCTGACAACGAAGTGACCGTCTTCGAGCGTCTGTTTGGTCCGTCCTCGACGGTAACTGCCCTCAAGAAAGGTGGAGTATTGGCAGCAGGAGATTGGGTGCGCATTGGCAAAACCAAACGCACTTTCGACAAAGGTTACTTACCCAATTGGACCACTGAATTGTTTCGTGTCACCGAACGTGTGCGTGGCCGTCATCCTCCCGTCTATAAATTGGAAGACATGAACCGGGAAGTGTTAAAAGGAACGTTTTACTTGCCCGAGTTACAACGTGTGACCAAACAAGAAGACAACGTGTACGAGATAGAAGGCATACTCGATCGAAGAACCCGAAAAGTAGGAAAGAAACGTGTCAACGAAGTCAAAGTACGTTGGAAAGGATATCCTCCCAGTTTTGACTCTTGGATCGCCGCTTCGCAACTCATCGACTATAAAAATAAGTGACCATCATGCCCTTCAACACAGCCTCAGCTACTGCAGTGACCACTCCTTCCCCCAGTTCTTCTCTGCAAGATCTACAAAAGCAACCCTTGTGGGTGTGGTGTGGAGAACGTGTGCCTAAAACGCAAATCGTCTTTTTCTGCCAAATCTTTGTGGTGTATTGTGTCATCGGTGCTGCCATTGCCAATTTGAGTTTGCAACAAGGAGACAAACAATTGTGGACCATTTTACTGAGCAGTTGCATTGGTTACCTTCTTCCCAGTCCGTCTCTGAAATATTCCTCTAACGGAAACAACAACAACAATGGGAGTCTTGTGTCCAACGTTAGTTCCAACAGTCACCCTAACCATCCTCTTTTAGACACTCCTCTTACTTCCAGTGACTCCTCGGACACTAGAACTATGGAAATATGAACAACCAATTTTACTTAACTTTACCCAGTGACAGTTCCATGGAGGTGTTTCCCAATAACACTGTGCTGTTTCTCGGCCAGATTACCTCAAGCCATCCAATTGGATCACGAAGCCCATTGGGAAGTGGCTTTAGTGGAAATGATTCACCCTACACAAATCTAAAACATCATCGAAAATCAAAACACTTTGACGGTAGAAGTTTATGACGAACAAGTGCAACAAGCCATGGATGAACGCGCCGGTGTAGCTGACTTTATGAAATCACAAGACCCCAAAACTAAACGAACCACTATCTGTTGAAAATTCCTGTGGGTTATTATTTTAGTGGTCAACATTTGGTGAACACCATTGCTGTCAGGTTCAATTTCATGTTTTGGCAAAGCCTTGGAGAAAGCCAGAAGAAGTGTCACGATCGATTACCACAAAATAGCTCGTCGCCTAATGATAAAATTTTCAGAGGACAAAGTATTGGCCATTACATTTTGTCCTGAAATGTATGACATTTTGGGTTGAGACCCCAAGTTGATCAAGATGAGAAACGAAATACCAGCCATGACCGGTAACTTGCATTTTGCGAAACATTTTCGATTCCCTGTAGAAATGAACCAAGGACTGAATTTGATGTTTGTGTACTCCGATGTGGTGGAGTACAACGTGGTGGGACACACCTCCATACCGTTACTGCGTGTCATTCCTTTCAAAGTGGATTTTGCCACGGCTGCTGACGAGGAAGGTGGAAACACCTATCACGTTCACCGCGAATTTGTACATCTTCACTATTTGCCCGTGAGTAAGTCTTATTTCGACACTGTCAACATTACTATAAAAGGAGATCTGGGACAAAATATTCTATTCACCAAAGGGAAAGTCACAGTGAAACTCCATTTTCGAAAACGATTACTCTAACTTTTTGTCAGTCATGTATCCTGTGTACCAAGGGGTCGCTCGACAGCGTGGACATGGTTTAGGTGATATGCTCAAATCGGCCTTTCGTACAGTGGTTCCCGTTTTGAAACCGATGGTGACACGGGGATTGCACACCTTAAAAGATGCCGCGTTGACGCAAGGTAAAGAATTTCTCCAAAATGTCATCACTGACAAACAAAACCCCAAAGAAGCTTTCTTGAGAGCAGGCAAAAATGTCTTGCTTCAAACGGGCAAAGACCTTTTGGGCCGGCGAGAAACTCCTATAAATGTCCTGGGCAATGCCGAGTCAGGCATTCCTGCTTCCCTGACACCACAGCAAGGACAAGGCAGAAAAAGACGACGAAAACACCCCTTGAGAGGACTTCACGCCCATAGAGCTAGAAAGACTAAGAAAAGAAAAACTGTCCGAGAGTTAGACGTTTTTGATTATTAAATCAGAGAAAATGATGCACCGAGAGTCTTGCGCTTGTTTCAAGTCGGAACTGGATCTGTTTGCCATGCCACCCACCATGATGACAATGCAAGAATCCCAATGGGTCGAATTTCATCCCGTCTCCTCTTTGACGGATTCAGCTCCCATCGAGTTTGAAATCAAAGGACAGCCCGAAGATTATCTCGATCTGAATAGCAGTTACTTGTACCTAAAACTGAAAGTGATCAAAACCGACAACACCAATCCGGGACCCGATGCCAGAGTAGCTCCCGTCAACAATTTCATGCATTCCTTGTTCAGCGAAGTGGATTTGTACTTGAATAACAAACTGGTCAGCAGCAGTATGGATACTTGCCCTTACCGAGCGTACATAGAAAATCTCTTGACGTACGGAAAAGAGGCCAAGAACACTCATCTGGATGCTTGCTTGATATGGAAACCTGACACCGCAGGTGAAGACACGTTTAACGACACAGCCCTAACAGCCGATGACAATCCTCACAATGTGGGTTTTAACAACCGTCGAGGGAAAATCCTGCAAGGTCGTAGTTTAGAACTGATGGATCGTTTGCATTTGGACATATGGTTGCAAGACAAGTATTTGCTGAACGGCGTGGATATTCGCCTGAGACTAAATCTCAGCAGTGTCGCTTTCCATTTGATGGCTCATGCCAACGAGTACAAAACCATCATCCAAGAATCCAGACTTTATGTGCGTCGTGTAGAAGTGTTACCTAAAGTGGGAAACGACATCAGTCAAACACTGAGCAGATCGACCGCTAAGTATCCGATACGCCGTGTAGAAGCGAAAACATTCACCATTGCTGCTGGACTCCGATCCAAGATCGAAGATCATCTGTTCCAAGGTCAGTTACCCAAACGTTTAATCGTTGGCATTGTCAGAAATGCAACACTCAACGGAGCCCACGATCAAAATCCTTTCCAGTTTAAGCACTACAGAGTGTCCAAGATCGAAGTCAGTCGCGATGGCAAGACTTTGTGTACCAGACCCTTCGAACCTAACTTTGCCCAGAAGAATTACTTGAGATCGTACTTGTCCCTGTACGAAGCTACGGGGCAACTAGGAACCAACGCCAGTCACGGTATTTCGTACGAAGATTATGTAGGAGGTTACACTTTGTAGGCCTTTGATTTCATTCCAGACCAAGGCAGCGACGAGGGACATTTCCACCCTATAAAATCCGGTCAACTGCGTGTGGGACTTCAGTTTGCAGAAGCTCTCACTGAGACGGTCAAAGTCATCCTATATGCTGAATTCGATAATACTATAGAAATCAACAGTTTGAGAGAAGTAATTCTAGACTATTAGACACAATGGAAGACTCCTATCCCTCTTTAAACAGTGGAGAATCTTTGGACATGGAATGGGAGGATAGCGTGAAAGCAGAACCCCAAGACCAAGACAAAGAAGATGAGGTAGTAGTCAAGTCCAGATGGCCCGAACAAGAACAACATTTAGTGTCCTGTTTTGCTAAACACCTAGCGAATACAATTACGGAATTGTCCAAGAAATATTGTTATGGATGTCAAAACGATCATCCCAGTCAAATTCAACACGATAAATGTATGATGATGAGTCAAGAAGAAAAATTGGACGAGTATCTGGACGAAGCTTGGAGTCTCATCTCAGAAGAAGCAGTGTTGCATGAGTGGTTTAAAGGCTTGCGTGATCTTTCCTGCCCTACATTGACTACTCTAGAGATCTATCGCATCGAATCTCTCTTAGCCCAGAGTGCGGGGACAAGGCGAAGAAACGGCTACTTGACAGATCGTTTCAAACAAAAAGTCAGAATTGAATTGATGACTTATTATATCCTGTGAAGAAAAAACAACACAACAAAAAATGGATACCTGGGAACTTTATTAGTTCGTATACTGTTTCTTGGAATCCTGTCGTGTGCGCTAAAGATGAACTACCTCATCGCAAACCTCAAGAACATCAAGCTTATGTCATCAACACGGACGAAAGCCATCTCCCAGGAACTCACTGGGTTGCCGTCTAATTCCCTCAAGATAATTGTGTGGAATATTTTGATTCGTATGGATTACCGCCTTTGGAAGACGATATCATTGACTTTATGAGAAGAAATGCCCAGACGACACGACACAATAATGTGAAATTACAAGGCACAGATTCGATGGTGTGTGGACAATATTGTGTGTATTTTCTTCATCAACGCAGTCTTGGATATCCTTTAGAACATTTAGTGACTTATTTTGATCGTCATTCTTCTAGAAACGATGAGAAAGTAGATCGATGGTTTTGTGACCATTATGGTTATCTTTTGTCTTTAGCTAGGAAACGTAGTGTACATCAATGGCCTTATGACTTCCATCAATGGAAATCTCACATGATTTCACAACGTTGTCAACCTTGTCAAAAATAATTTGTTTGATGTTCCTTGTGACTTGTTACTTGTTACTTGTTAGTTGAATACAAAATGTTGTCTTTTAAAAAAAAAATGTGTCTGTCGTTTGTTTAAAAAAAACCCACTGTGAATATATGCTCTTTGACTTTCTCTCTATCCCTCACCATGACATTCGCTATCATAGCGTTCCGACACTAAAACTGAGTAGAGATGTTTTCTATCGCATCCGCGTTTGAACCATATAAAGAGGGTTGTTCTCCAGCCTGACCACCATCTACTGTTGACTCGTCAACCTATGAACATGCCTTCCAGACTAGCCCAGCTGAACGAAGCTTACGTCAGTTTACATCGTGTCAGGCTAAACCTGATACTAAGCACTACAGAGTGTCTAAACCTGATACTGAACCTGAAGAGATAGAGGATGTCAGGATGTTATCCATAGCCCAAGACCTAATAGAAGAGGTCTTTAGAGAGGAAATTAAGAAAGAACAAGAAGAATGGACTGAGAAGTACAGACTTCAGAAGAAGCAGAGAGAAGAACAACAGCAGGAACAACAGCAGCAACAGCAGCAAGAACCAGACAGAGGTTTTATGGACTGCCGTGTGGACACCAAGGAATTATCTTTCTCTTTCCGCAGAAGCAGACCGTATCGTATAGGAAAGCCTGCCACCAGACGGGGACGCAATCTTAGACAGTAAAAAAAAGATTGCCATTACTCCCGTTAACGAAAAACAGCCCTTTTCAGGGCTACCCAATAGTATCGAAAAGACATACTAATTCAATTTGCCAAAACTTTTAAAATTTTAAAAAAATTAATAGAAGTGTGTCTATAAGCACTTCGTTTCTTTTGTCAGTAAAAAAAAAATCCACCCTTTGTTTTCTCTGTCTTGTCCAATCGTGCCTGTCTGTGTTTGTAAGTAAAAAGTCAAAAAGTCGACGTGAGTGCTTCTTTTAGATCCGCACGTTTGATGTGATGGTAGATTTGGGTGCTGGGAGATGTTTACCTTCACGTCCGTGCTTCAAGTATATAAAGCGGCACAATCGTCAGTCTAGCTATCATCGTTGACTCGTCAACTTAAAAATGAGTAGCAGACTACAAAAACTGTTGGAACTCCAAATGCACCTGGAGTATGCCAGGCGTCTTTTAGACGAACTGACTAGGGAGGCCATAGAGGAAAAAGACAAGATAGATGAGGAGGAGAAGAAAAAGAAAGAAAAGGAGAAGGGAAAGATCCTGCCTCACCTCTTCATGAGACCTCAGTGTGAGGTGAAGCCAGAAAGGAGGACACTTCCACAGACAGTACGACCACCTCAGCCACAGCCACAACCACAGCCGCAGTCACAGCCACAACCAGCACTACAACGACCGAGAGACGCTGTCCCTCAAATTGAAAATTGGGAGCAGGAGTTGGAGAGACAGCGGCAAGAGTGGGAGCCGCAGAGACCTCACCATCCCCGGGTCTGGCATAGGAGAAAACAGAGAGAACAAGTCTTCACTATCCCAAAGACTGAAAACTGGAATGATGAGGCCACTCAAGCTCCCTCTGCGCTCCCAACCACACGTATTAATTGGGAGAATGACTGGAGCAGACGTTGCGTGTGTGGTGCCAGGCCAGGAAGGTGTCACCATTAGCTAGGTGTATTTGGAGTTCTAAAAAACAGCCCTTCTCAGGGCTAGCCAGATCTCTAGAAAAGAGAGACTATTCAATTTGCCAATTCGTGTGAATGTAGAGTAGTGTGACTATAAACACTCACTCCTTTACTGTTTGTGTGTTTGTGTGTGTGTGTTTGCATGCTCGTTCGTTGGTGTGAATAGTATATGTGTGTATGTTTTATGCTTTCTCGTTCGTTGGTGAGGATAGTAGATAGGTGTGTTTTTTCTTCTAATCCCGATTGTGTGGATAGTATATTTGTGTGTTTTTTCTTCTCATCCCGATTGTGTGGATAGTAGATAGGTGTGTTTTTTCTCCTCATCCCGATTGTGTGGATAGTATATTTGTGTGTTTTTTCTTCTGATCCCGATTGTGTGGATAGTAGATAGGTGTGTTTTTTCTCCTCATCCCGATTGTGTGGATAGTATATTTGTGTGTTTATTCTTCTCATCCCGATTGTGTGGATAGTATATAGGTGTGTTTTTTTCTTCTCATCCCGATTGTGTGGATAGTATATTTGTGTGTTTTATGCTTGCTCGTTCGTTGGTGAGGATAGTAAATTTGTGTGTTTTGTGCGTTCTCCTTCGTTGGTGTGGATAGTATATGGGTGTGTTTTATGCTTGCTCGTTCGTTGGTGAGGATAGTATATTTGTGTGTTTTATGCTTGCTCGTTCGTTGGTGAGGATAGCCTATCGTATGTGAAGTGAGTGTAAGGGATGTTTTCGTTCACGTCCGTGCTCCACGGATATACAGCAGAGCACTCGTCATTCGTGCCATTCTACACAGAACATAAAAATGACTGGCAACATAGACTTGTTCAACAAATTGAAAGACAGTTGGTATTGGATGATGGATGGAGCCTACGTGCTGGACAGGCTTGAAAAGGAATGGAGGTTCCCAGGTATCCTAGACTTGGTGAAAGCAGCTAATTATGAATTACAATGGATGATAGAAGAGGAAGTGGAGAAGTTGAGAGGCTTCTTCCATCCTAAATATGTAAGAGTGGGAACCTTGAAGCAGGTTCTTGATATTGTTATGAAAGTGAGATGTGTTTTGGAAGATATATTCCATTTAACAGAGTTGCCTTTTGTCAAAAAAGGCTTAAACAATTTAAAGAAAGGCGAAGACATCATGATAAAGGTAATGGAAGAAGAAGTGAGGAAAATAAAAGAGACCTGGACAAAAGAAAGAAAGGAAAAAAAAAGCATCAAGAGAAAATAAGAGTTTGACAGACTAAACAGGAACTGGATGAAGGTACAGGAAACGTTTAGAGCTCTGGGACATCCTGGCTGGATTCCAGATGAAGAAAAGAAGAAGAAGAAGAAAGGAATTATTGAAAAAGTGAGAACGTGGTGAAAGAAGTGGAGACAATAGAAGAAGAAGACAAAGGCCCTTTTTCAGGGCCACTTCATATGCCTCGAAAAGATATTAATTCTTTCTTGCCTAAAACAAATTTTTATTTGATTTTATAATTTGTGTAGATATTTATTCTCTCTTCCCTAAAAAGTTTGTTTAGTCGATTTTATAATTTGTGTAGGATAGATTGATGTTTATCAATCTATGGGAAAAAAACGAATATATAAAACCCTTACTCTACTAAAACACGAACGCGACTGATTCGTGTTTGTCTATAGCAATGACACAGGTGGCCTGACGTCACAGTACTACCTTGCTACATTGTTGCCAATGACCAGTACCGTGACGTCACCCTACCTGTTCCATTCCTCTTGGCGCTATACAGACCCAGGGTGTGCTAATACAAAATTCCCATTGGGGCCAAAGTGCCCCAGGCTGATTTTTTGGGTCTAATAATCGTGGGGCCATAGTGCCCCAGGCTGATTTTCCTTCTTTGGCATGATGAGGGCCAAAGTGCCCCACTATACTACTCACAGTAACCGAGTGAGTGACATACTACATGTTCCACGTTCCATAATGATTTCTAGTGCGATGATGTGCTTTGCGAACAGAGTGATGCTATGCTCTGTGAAATCAGCGTTGCAGCATGAACTTCCCGCTCCATTATTACTGAAAACGTTTCCATTCGTGTATCATACCGTTCCACAACCTGCTTTAGTTATGAAAGTGATGCCGTGCGTGTATCTATCAATGGATTGCATACATACACTCGCAAGTCACTGTGAATACAAATAGCTCATCGAAATGTGCAAATCAAAGAAGAATATACATTTCCTATGGCTTAGCTTGGTTATTTATGACTTTGAAAGTCGACTCAAGACGCTCAAACAATGTCCGAAATATCTATATGGAATACCTAGTACAATAACGTTAGTTAGTTGTCTGCTTGGGACGAATACAACACGCACAGCGCACAGTTTCAGTTGTTTTGTGAAGATCCACGAATTGGAGTATAAGGATTGATCTTTCGTGGAGCATGCCAGATAATCTACCTGTTGTCGCTACATTCCTCTGTCGGGGGCTGGTTATTATCCCCATCGATACTTCAGATCTTTGCCACCTGCGATACGAAATCACATTTGCAGAGAGCTCTTAAAAATTCAGGTAAAACACAATGAACAATTACGTCCATTATAAAATAACCGTTTTAACTAGTGGTACCTGATTGTTATAAAAGGATTATTTATTTTGAAATTGTTCATATGGACAGTTATTGGCAACAACCCATAACAAAGAATTAACTTTTCATAGAAGTGTCACTTCAAGAAGAGATTTTATTAATGGCGTTTATTGTGAGAGTTAGGGACTCATCTGGTTCCGTATGATTTACCACCACATACCGCCTGGGAAAAGTATGATTATTTCCTCAGAAGGAAAGATATTCATTTGAAGGACTATGAAAGCTTACAAAGCAACTTCCCTCATTGTTGTGGCACATTCCATGGAAGGAAGTCAATGGCAGTGTTTAGAATTTAGAGGAGTTACAAATATATTTACAAGAATTGTTTCCGCATACGATTCCACTGAATGTTGGACGATGTGTAGTGTGCGTGTTAGTGACTACATTTCTCGTATTTCATTAACCAACACACTCATTGTTCATAATTCATGAACATTGCATGAAATAAAGACATAACTGCCGAAATTTTATTTGAGCACGAAAGACGAAGGTGTTGAGTATATTGATGAAGACAAATTGTGTACCTCATATGTGAAGAAGACAATCATCGGACTTTTTTCACGCTTCATACTTACTAAGAAGTGTGTAAAGCTAGGTGGTTAAACCAACAGATTTAGAAGAAGACACCAACATAGGGCAATAAATACTTCAAGACTGCGAAAGTAGCAATAGTATACAGATAGAAAAGAATGATGAAGAACACCAGAGTGTGTACATAGATTCCATGTGCCACAAACAGATCGAGAATATTGTACTCCAACTTGTTATACGCGCCTTTTGGTGATTTCGGTGTGTACTTTATTCATGTACGGGGTATATGCTTTATGTATTTTTCAGTTTTTAATTCTTGTACACTGAAATGCAAATTGGTTTTTGTTGTTACACTTTTTGCAAAATACTAAACGTGCATACAATTCACGAAATGCCTTGTTTCGTTGAAAGTAATCTCAGAATTTATGAATTCCATGGACATATCTGCATCCTTCTGCTCCGTTCTTAATACGAATGCCGATAAAAGTTAGATCGTCAAAGTTGGGAGGCATCGTGTGCACGCCATTCCTTTAACATGTCCATTTCTGGACCAAGTAGTTTAGGCAAAGCCGAATTTGTCAAACGTTTGATCGAACACGAACGACAATTGTTTGATCGTCCACCACAACGGATCGCACGGTGGTACAAAGACTGGCAATCGGATTACACGTTACTCCAAGAAGGTCAAGGAGAATCCATTTCGTTTTGACTCTAGTCAACACATTTTGCCATCTTCGATGACTTGTAAGGCGAAGACGAGAAAGAAAGTTAACTGTGGTTGATACAAAAAGGACGTTTTGAAAGGGACGGTTCCTTAGTCGAAGATACAGAAATACCAATTATGAAAATATTGGAATGTTCTTCGCCAAATGGTTAAAACGAAATTACCCATCAGTAAATAAGAAACAAATTACTAGTTTAACGAGGGTGATTTCTAGCCATGTTGACAGGACCGTTTCTAAATGTGGCTGCTCCTTTGTGAGGATCGATTGCTGGACCAGTTTTAGAAGGAGTCATCTGGTGTGACTGAAGAAGAAAAAACATATCACGCTTGTTATTTAGGATCTTATGGAAGGACGAGAACTCATTATATTTCCATATAAACGAGGAATTAACTCCGTCGCTGGTACGATGAATGGATGCATCATTTACCTCCAATTTCTTAATCTCACGAGATACCGTAGTCACAACAAAAATAACAAAGGTTCATGGATCCCACCGATTGGTTAAAACTCGTAACGGGACAGTCACTTATTACAACGACTTCAATTGCTTCACCAGAAAGCTTTAGACGAAACAGCTGAACCTGTTTTCAGAGATGTCAAGTCATGAAAAAAAGTCACCAAAGCAGCCACAGCCTCGGGAATTAAAGAAGACACAAGAAGAGCTTTTCAAAATACGTCTGCTCAAGTACCTTGTAAGATTGCAGCTTCCTTGTTGACGGCGTCCCATAATCTTAGACGATAAAAAATGAAAGTTTCGGTCAAAATCATAATGTCAACATCTTCCTTAGCAGATGAAAAAATAAAGAACGAAGGGAGGACTGGAACGAAAAAAGAAATCAAGACACAAGCAAAAGTTGTCACCCCACAAATGATGATCACTCCTACTCCTATTACCCGTCCGACACGTCAGGCTTCGTTGCAATCCAATCTAATACCACACGAACATCAACCTAAGAGAAGCATCGAAATGTGGGTAACTTACTGATGGTCAGTATCAAAACAGCCAGCCTCAATATGGAGACAAGTTTAGCTAGCATTTACTACAATCCTGCACATGCTCCTGGTTACGGAAGAGTTCCAAACTTGTATCGTTTCTGCTAAAACCAAACTTAAAAGTGCACGTTTATAAGATGTGCTTCAGTCGTTACAAGAACAATCGGCGTACATGTTACTCAAACCCATTTGACGAAACATTTCCAGAGATCAAACGAAAGTAGCCAGCATCGATCATCAATGATAACCATATTTAGCTGACGTGTCTTATTTGGCAGCGTACAGTTGTGGTTAGAAATATCTGTTTTGTTTTATTTGTGTGTTTTCAAAATAAGCTTGAGTAGTTCCTTTGACTTTCAAAACAAGTTCAGAGATATTGCACGCTTTAAAACTGGTTTCGAACCAAAGTGGTTGTCACCCTTTTCACCATCTGCTATGACAAGCACGCAATGGCATCAAATTTCTGAAACAAGCTTTACAAAAAGTACTAAAATAAGACACATTCATGTGTTCACTACTGAAAATCCTGAAACGAAACCAAGTGTCGTAGAACTATGAAGTATTAAAAGGAGCGTTTTACCAGAATGAGTAGTAATAAGTGACAAAGAAAGAAGAGGACGTGCACGATATCGAAGAACGTGTACAGTGGGCAAACATCGATTCCAAGTAGTGAGAGTGAGTTATACATTCGGGACAACTTCACGTGGAACATCAGTTTGCCGTAGCTCTGGCAAAGATATGTAAAGTCATCTTGTATGCATAATTTTACAATACTGTTAGATTATTGGAAGAGATGGAACATGATGAATCTATGCAATTAAGCGATAAGGATGTCTTTGATCCATACGAAGAAGACATCAATCCATTCATGATGCATCTTCGCTACCAAAGGTTCCGATATGATAACCCTATCTACACCTTGGCGGATCAAACAGATAATTTAGTGCTTTGTTCTAGTGACATATATTGGTTTTCATGAGTTGCCTTCATAGTATGTAATGCCAACTAACCAATAGCGTTTGACCTCAAAAGTATGACTACGTGCCAGAGGGAAGCCATTACAGATGTATTTGAGTGAATGGTATTTACTTATTTATCAGTCGATTCAAGTTGTTTGCTCCCTTTGTCTCGATCATGAACTAATTAAGTTTGATTAGATGCGGTGGCTTGCCGCCGCATCTAATGAAATTCACAGCGCCGACGCACAGAAATTTCTGCTCGATATGCCAAAATGTAGATAGGGTTATCATATCGGAACCTTGGCTAGCGAAGATGGTCAGGATGTCAAGATGACCGTAACAAGAACAATATTTATTCTCCTGTTTTGCTACTGACTTGGCTTAAATAATCATCATTATGGCCAAAGAATATTGTGATGGATGGAAAACAGATCATCCTATTGTATTTGCGGACGTTTTCGTTTGGTTGTACCTTCCCACCGATTTAAAAAACAAACGACATTAAGATAGAAACAATGCGCAAAATTTAATCATTTCATTCATCCGTTTATAAATTTTAAAATGACTGTCACAAGTGGATCCCAAACACTGTCAACTTGCTCGTGTTTCCAATCGAACTGGAGTTTCTCTAGTAATATGGTAGCCATATTTGCATGGGCGAGTCTATGTTTTCAAGCAACAGATGAGATGTAGTTCACTGTTTTGATAACGTCAAAAATTCCGTAAATTTTGGAGTTACATCTCTTTGAACAAATGTATACAGTAGTTCCTCCTTTTTATTTTTTCAGTTTGTTTTGGAAATATTAAAGCTATACATTGCAAATGTTGGAAGCAGACGACACAGTTTTTAATGAAATGGACTATTCTAGAAACCAGAAAAGGACAGTGAGCAGTCTCTCTGCTTGTTCAATTCGAAAGCTTCCGTTTAGGTTGAAAGGCCAACAAGTTGACGGTGTCAAAACCCACTGGCTAAAATCAGGTTAGAAATTATAAATTGATGAATTATAAGAATAAATTTTGTGAACTTTTATGTCCTTGCTTTTCGTTTTCAAAATCGATAGGGGGTTGGAAACAAACGGGAGGGTGTGTGAATACTGTCAGCAGAAACAACATGACAAATGCTTGATGATGTGTTCAGAAGAAAAGTTGGAAGAAACATTTTCTCTCATCTCAGAAGAGACAATTTTGAGAAAGTGAAATAAAGACTTGCGTGACCATTCCTTACCTCCGTTAACTTCTCTGGAGACCTCTCTTTCAACAGAGTACGGAGATTACTCGTGCATTGACTGACTTGACAACTTTTAAAGGAAAAAGTCACGCGTGAATTACTGATTTGTCACTACCTGCGAACAAACGTATGCATGTCTGTCTGAATAGTTTTTATAATATAATGTTAAAGACAATAACAGGTGCAGCGAAAATATGTCGAGATACTCAGTTTAAAATCTGTTAACTATAGCAAAATAAGTGCTAAGGAAAGCATGGAAAGATACTGGCTCCAGTAAAGTCTTAAAAAAAAATCATTTTGGACATTTTTCGTAGTAATAAAGTCTATCATAACCAAATTTTGAAATGGCGACTTCACTAAACATTCTAGTCTACTTAAATAGTGACCGACTATAGTCAGCGCCTCAACTTGCATAGAAAAAATGTGCAAAATAGAATTTTCACGATCAATTTCTTCCAGTAAATATGGTTGTGAAAATGCATTGCTCAACTTTCAGCTGAAATATCCTGCATTATTTTGAAAAGGTTAGGCATGGTATAATTCAAAGTTGTATAAAATTCAAATTTTATTTGTGTTTCAAACTTGAGTTCTATATCTTATTGGGTATTGAAATTATATCACTCTCCAGTCAGCTTTTATTTGCGAGATTCAAACAAGGAAAAGACAGAACATTTATTTGTAAAGCATCTCGCAACGTCATCAGCGGAATAAAAATAGGCGATGGGGGATTTGATAAACTTTGTTTATTCAATTTGAGAGAGAG
>JAECUM010042432.1:0-13004 GCA_016617855.1 Megalonaias nervosa
GACATCATATATATACTCCAGGGAGGCGAAAATAAAAACAAGTTTGTCCCATTAACATGTTAAAGGAGTATGTTGAGAGAGATAGCCAGGTAAATCATGCAATTAATTTAGTTGTACCTGTCACACTCACAGAGGATATAAGTGAAGAAATTCAATCGGACTCTACTGATTTTGGAGCGACAAATCTTCGGAATTCAGAAATTATGAAAACTCTGGACCAGAAACTTTTACATTTGCAACAACAGGAAAGGAATGAACTTAAACAGCTATTATTTGAGTATGAGTACCAATTTACAGATGTTCCTACGAGGACAAACAACATTTTTCATGACGCTGAAATTGTTAATTCTAAACCTGCGAAGCAGCACCCATACAGGAGGAACCCTCTCAAACAGGAATACTTGAAAAAGGAAATTCAGTATTTGCTGGAGAACGATTTCATAGAGCCCGGTAAAAGTGACTGGAGTTCACCATGTATACTTGTTCCGAAACCGGATAAAACTTTCCGCATATGCACTGATTATAGGAAGGTGAACAGTGTGGCTTAAACTGATTCATTTCCATTACCAAGAATCGATGACTGCATTGATAAAATTGGAAATGCCAAGTATGTTACTAAATTTGACCTTCTGAAAGGATTTTGGCAAATTCCACTAACGGAAATAGCAAAGGAAATTTCGGCATTTGTGACTCCACATGGAATTTATCAATATAAGTTGATGCCATTCTGGATGAAGGGTTCGCCAAGTACGTTTCAACGTTTGATGAATAGTTTTGCCTCTGGTCTAGATAATTGTGATGCTTACATCAATAATTTCATCATCTACAACGACATCTGGAAAGAACATCTAGCAACAACTCGGAAAGTCTTTGACAGAATCACTGATGCAAGTTTGAAAATCAGCTTATCCAAGAGTGAGTTCCGCCGTGCTTGTGTGACATTTCTAGGACATATTGTGGGACATGGACAAGTTAAATCTATAGATGTTAAGGTCAAGGCTATTTCTGGAATCCCTGTGCCTGTCAGTATCTATCTACCTATCTATGCACCTATATATCTACCTACCTGTCTGCCTATATATCTATCTACTTATCTACCTATTCATCTATCTATATATCTATCTACCTATCTATATTTATCTATCTACCTATCTATCTCTCTATCTATCTCCTTATCTATCTACCTATCTATCTACCTATCTATCTACTTATATATCTATCTATCTATCTATCTACCACTTTCTCTATCTATCTATCTATCTATCGATCGATCGATCCATCTACCTATCTATATATCTACCTATCTATCTATCTATCCATCTACCTATCTATCTACCTACCTATCTACCTATCATCTATCTATCCCCCTACGTATCTATCTATCTATCTATCTATCTATCTATCTATCTATCTGTCTATCTGTCTATCTATCCATCTATCTATCTATCTATCTATCTATATATCTATCTATCTATCTATCTACGGATCTATCTACATGTCTACCTACTAATCTATCTATCTATCTATCTATCTATCTATCTATCTATCTATCTATCTATCTATCTGTCTATCTGTGTGTCTATCTACCTATCAACCTAACTACCTATCTATGAACCTAACTATCTACCTACCTATCGACCTATCTATCTATCTATCTATCTATCTATCTATCTACCTATCTATCTACGTATCTATCTACCTGTCTACCTACCTATCTATCTATCTATCCCTCTATCTACCTATCTCTCTATTTACCTATCTGCCTGTCTATCTATCTATCAATCTATCTACCTATCTATGCACCTATCTATCTACCTACCTATCTACCTAACTATCGATCTACTTATCTATCTATCTCTCTATCTATCTATCTACCTATTTATCTATCTACCTATCTATCTACCTACCTACCTACCTATCTATCTATCCATCTATCTATCTATCTATCTGTGTGTGTATCTACCTATCAATCTAACTACCTATCTATGAATCTATATATCTACCTACCTATCGACCTATCTATCTATCTATCTACCCATCTATATATCTACCTATACGTCTACCTATCTATCTACGTATCTATCTACCTGTCTACCTATCTATCTATCAATCTCTCTATCTACCTATCTGTCTGTCTATCTACCTATCAATCTATCTACCTATCTATGCACTTATCTATCTACCTTTCTATCGATCTACTTATCTATCTATCTATCTATCTATCTATCTATCTATCTATCTATCTATCTATCTATCTATGGACCTATATACCTACCTATTTATCTATCTATCTATCTATCTATCTATCTACGTATCTATCTATCTATCTACCTATCTATCTACCTATCTGCCTATCTATCTATCTATTTACTTATCTATCTACCTATCTATGTACCTATCTACCTACCTATCTATATATCTATCTACCTATCTATCTACTATCTATCTACGTACCTATCTGTCTACCCACCTATCTACCTATCTAATTATCTATCTACCTATCTATCTATCTACTTATCTATCTACCTATCTACCTATCTATCTATCTACCTATCTATCTACCAACCTATCTATCTATCTATCTTTTATCTATCTACTACATACAGGCTGAATGAACATCTGAACACCAAAATGTTATAAATGTTTAAATCTTTTTCTCAAGAAAGGGAGCAGCAGGCAGGGTGAACAGACCACTTTATATAAGACCTTATTTTACAAAAATAAAGGTTCCTACAGAGGCTGAAAAATAAGGTCAATAACGCTAAACCGAACCTCCTAACTTTTATTATTACCGTATAGTTTGAAAAACGAATAATAAATTGTTTGTAATTAAATAATCAGTATAAATATTATTAATAATGGTCGTCATTGGCGAACCTCATTCAGCTAGATTAGCAAGAGAGCGACTAGAAGCAATTAGAAAATATTTACCTGTTCGTGATGCTGTCAAGCAACAATTACAATCGCGTCAGGAATCTCAAGTCGAATTTGAAGAGGATACAAAACAATTATTTAAACCTATTACAGATACAACTAAACCTCTTCTTCCAGTATCTGAGAAAATTGCAGAGGCAACTGGAAAAATAGCAGAAAGAACTAAGAAAACAAAAAAGATTCTACGAGAACTTCCAGCTGAAATAACTGCTGCTCAACCACAATTACAAGAAGAAGTACAACAAGTACTCGAGGGTATTGACAAAGTTCGTGAGGATGTCGGTGACGTAATAGATATTGTTACTCCAAAACAAAAACCAAAACAAAAACCAGCCCAATTAACCGAATATGGTCGTAGACTACTTAAAGAAAACGATGTTGCGGTCGCTGCAATAGGATATTCGCAGCGTGATAAATTATTAGATCCAGATACCGCTAATGTTCTTGAAAAAAATTGGGTTTCTTTTATATTTCGACAATCTCGTGGTATATCTAAAATTACCGATAGATATAAAGATGATTTTAATACTTTTATGAGACAAGTCGAAAAAGCTAGAGAAGATCCTTTATTTGGAGATATATCATCACAACAACCAGATCCTCAAACAATATCGGAATCACAACCACAAACTCCATCATCATTAAAGTACAAACCTGGAGAAACTCCATTATCGCAACTAAGTGGATTTATAAAACCATTAAAATTGTCACCACCACCACAACAACCATCTCCATCACCATCACCATGTCCTGCAGGAATTACTCCTCTGAAAACTTCGGGGTTCAGTGGAATAGAATCGAGGAGGAGGAAAATGGAATTAGAAAAATTGACGGAGGAAGAAAAAGAACCTCCTACTGGAAAAGGTTTTTCTACTGGAGATGATTTTATTCTGTGCCCAAACAGCATTCTTGCTGATGTTGATCGATTAGAAATCCTCATCGGAGGAAAACGAGCTGGTAATAATTCTCCAGAAATAATTAATGAAGTAGCTGATATTTGCAGACGGTTATTTACTGGCGGTATCATGGACGTTAATGTTTATCAGTCTCTTATTAATGAAATTGCCGATGATTACTATAGTGACTAAGTACGTAATTAAATACAATTACTATAATAAAATGATCGTATATAGTACTCACCGTGGACCAACTATGGTCAGGGTAATAAACTCACGATTACCAGTATACAAAACAACCTACGGAGATGGACTAGGTGATGTTGTTCAGGGTCTATTTAGAAGGATAGTCCCAAAAGCAATACCGATCGCAAAGCAACTGGGAATGAAAGCTATTGATGTTGTTCGTGAAAAAGGTATTGGTGCTATGGGTAATCTCGCTGGTAAAGCATTTTCAGCGATTAAAGATAGACTAGCACGATTAATACGACGAAAACCTCAACCTGTAAAATTACCTAGTACTGAAGTAATGCCTGCAAATGTCAGTAAAATAATAAATCAAGTTGCTAATCAAAAGCTATCAGAGTTGGCTGATGTACCAATGTCAGAAAAAGAAAAAAATATAACCGCTAGTCTGATAGCAGGAAGTGGTCTCACTTCCCGAGGTGGTCTTCGTTTTAGACGATAATAATTATAATAAAGATGTTCAAGCGCATATCTGATCCTGCATTTGACATGGACGCACCAGTACTTAAAGATGAGTCTATGCGTGATTATCAATATTATTCTTATGACGCTCGAATTCCAGATCAGCGTGGACGAATTGAACTGCAAGTTCAGGATACAAGTAGATATTTCCTACCCGCTGAGGCGTTTATTGAGTTTGAAGGTGAAATTTTAAAAATGGATAATACTGCATATGGAGCTAATGATATATTTAGTTTTGTTAATAATGGTATTATGGCGTTATTTGACAGCGCTACGTATATGAGTGACGGAAAAAATATTGAATCAATCCAGAAAGACGTTGATGTTGCAACAACAATATTGGGTCTTGCTAGATACAGCGACGATTATTCAAGATCAGCTGGTCCATCAATGATGTTTGCAAAGGATACATCTGATTACCCTAACAACATACAATATAATATAAGACGACCTAGAAACAACGCCAACAACGCTGACGCTGATGTGTGGCCGGTGGTTCATGGTGTTAATCCAGAATTTAATTTAGGTTTTACAGTACGTCGATCAATGTTGAAAGGTAATAGGAGATTTTCATGTGTAATTCCACTTTCACACATATTTGGATTTTGCAGAAATGTCAGAAAAGTTATTTTCGGAGCTAAACATACTGTTGTACTCGTACGAAAGGCTACGGACGATGATGCAATATGGCACCCCGCTGGTGTTGATCCTGCTGCAACTGCTGCACTTCATGGTAAAGTAGTATTAACCAAGTTTTCATTATGGATGCCGGTGATGACTCCATCAATATCTGAAGAAGATCGGTTACTTGCTTTTATGAATCAAGGTGGTAAATCAGCGTTATCATGGTTGACAATGACCACAGATGCTGTTCAGAGTAATATTGATGGTTTATTTACGTGGCAGATAGCATCACAACAAGGTGTTTCTGCACCACGGCATATTTTTATTGCATTACAGAATAATGCACGAGTAAATAATCAACTACGTAGTATTATGATATTTGATAATCTTGGTGTTTCGTTAAGGATAAATGGGCATCAAGAACCATCTGAAGATATTTTATTGAATTTTGATCAAAATCATGTAGCACGTGTATATCATCGTCTAATGACGTTCATGGGTCGTGATCAAAATATTGATACTGGTTTACAAATATCACAATTGGATTTTACAACCTTATATCCAATTTATTATTTTTCGCTCGAACATTTGGATTTATACAGACAGTCAGTAGTTGATATACACTTTCGAGCTCGCGTGCTGAAGCCAGTAGGAGCAGTAGGACCACCAGTAGTAGAAGGTATTGACAATTACAGAGCAATTGCTGTCATACTCAGCGATAAATCGATGTTACTTGAAGGTGCTGGTGGACGAATGAGAGTCGTTGATGCGCCAGTAGAAAACATGCAATTAGATCGTTTATGAATATTATAATGTCGTATAATCACGTTAGTGTTAGTCTGACTCCTGGTCAGATTAAAAGGATACAATCAGCATCAAAACATATCTGTTGATTAAAAATATCGCTAAAGAAAGATCAGATGAGCGGTTCAAATAAATTATCTCTTACGTTCTGTCAGCTCGGGCATTTCAATGAAGCCAAAAAATCAAATAAAGGTATAAAACTTAATCTTTCTGCGGGTGCCATTAAAGACATCATTAAGACGGGTGGTATATTTCCACTTCTTGCTGCTATACCAGCATTAATTGCCTCTGCAGCCCCAGCTGTTGCAAAAGCAGCTGCATTAGGCGCTGTTGGAATCGCTGCTGGAATGGCATTAAAGAAAGCAACAGGAAAGGGAATCAAAAAAAAGGGAAGGGGTCTAAGATTACCAGGGACTCCACATTCATGGTACGGAAAAGGCCTAAGATTACCGGGGACAGTTTACTAATATCTCCTATGTCCAATTTTGATTTGCTAGATGCTGCTAAAAAATTAAAAATAAAAAATTTTAGAGGTGTTTTCATGCGTGATCAATTACCAAAACAACCAAATAACATTGAAACAGGTATTATTAATCTCGATGAAAATTCTGGTCCAGGCACGCGTTGGGTCGCTTATGCAATTGATCCACGTGGAATTATTTATTTTGATTCATATGGACTAGCTCCACCAAAAGAATTCTTAAAGTATATTAGCGGCTATCAAAATATTCCAATATGGTATTCAACGTTACCTACACAAACATTAACCGATCCACCAATATGTGGTCGAGAAGTACTTAACGTACTTGATGCTGTTTCAAAATCAACAAAACCACCCCACAAAGTTGTACATGAATATACTACGACGTCACATTTAAACAGACATTAGTAAATATAATGGTGGATATTTATGGAAGATCTTCTCGTGGTAAAGGTCATCAGGAAGCTGATTTATCTAAATACGCAACTCTCGATCAGCTCAGAAATGAGATTGACGATTTATTAAACATAACCAGTGTGGATCAAAACGAAGTAGTTGTTTTTCAAGATAAAGAAGGACGATTAAAAACTAGTAATATACAACTGCCAGATATACTTATACGAGTTCCTAATGCGGTTGTTAATAATATAGTTACTTTTACTGATCAGGGTAAAATACAAGATTCCGGTACGTCAGTCAGTGATTATATTAAGAAAGCTGGTGATTCATTTACAGGTTCAATTATTATGAATCAAAATAAAATTACAGGTCTTGGAAACCCAACCGCAGATACAGACGCCGCAACAAGGAAATATGTCGATGATCAAGAATCTAAGTACGTATTGGCCAATGGCGGTATAATGCGTGCATTTCTCAACATGAATAATAATGGCATTAATAATCTTAGAACACCAGAATATGATTTTGATGCTGCAACGAGAAAGTATGTTGATGATAAGGAAATTCCTATTTCAACTTCGTTAAAAACAATCGGTGATGAAATGACTACACTTAGTGCTACTTTTTCCAAACATGTAGAAACGTTCTTAAATTTTCGTAGAAATGTAAACAAACCCATTAAAGAATTTTTTGGGGAACAACCAACCGTTGAAATAAAACTAGCCGACATTAACACGAAACTCAATGATATTGTCAGTGGAATACCTACTATTGTTCAAAAAACTAATCTGATTAAAATTCCACAAGGACAAATTAAAAATATCGTATATACAGTAGCATCAGGATCATCAACATGGACACCACAAAATAACACACTCGAACATACCGTAGAAGTAACTGGGTTATACAGGTTATCTATATACGATTCGGAAATTAATGCGGCAACTTCATTATCACCGAATGAATATCGTAATCCTCTATTGGTGATGCTAACCAAGAACATCAAAGAAATCTTTACGTTAATATCAACGGAAATACTTCCGAGACGTTACTGGTGGTGCCTAGAATTCGTAGCTGAAACTTAATTAAATGACGTTGTTAGTATAATGGATCAAACTCAGTCTCGCATCGACGTTCAACGTTACAGATGCAATCAGGTATGTGAGCGTCTGACTAAACTAAATAATTTTATCGACTATTATAACACGAAAATAAAAAAATACAAAAGACGTATAGTTGTCATCGATGTAGTTGTTTACTCGGTTTCTGCTGTTATTGCTGGAACAGGATTATTATTATCAATGTTGAAGATGACAGCACCTACTGTTTTAACCATTATTGTTTCAGCATCAACGACTATTGCTGGTGTTCTCGGTATTATAGCCAAAAAGATAGATACTTGTACAAATGCTAAATTACACGATTATATGATTAAATTACATACAGTGGCAGAGGCATATTCTAAATTATCTTTGTATATTTATTAGTGTGTCAGTGATGGTGAAATATCTGATACTGAATTCGCGATGATGATGAAAACCTATGATGACGCTTTTAAGGTGATCGCTAATGATTTTAACGAATTAAACAACAACAATAATAATAATGACAGACAGGGAGTTACTTCAGCAGATCGTTACTAATACAACTCCGTCAAAAACTACTATGATATCGTTAAGTTCGACCAATCCTGAGTTTAGTGTCAATTTTCCAACATCAATTCCTGCAAAAGAAATAGCATTAGCACAATTGCGAGTTTATTATAGCTGGCCCAATATTAGATCAAAATCATTTGGTGGACTACAGCCAAATAATTCATTAGTATTCGCTAATAAGAATAAGTCTGATGGAACTCCTGATTGGCAAGTAGTTAGTATTCCAACGGGTAGTTATCAAATAGAACAGATTAATGATGAGTTCCAACGCAGAATTAAATCTATTACAGGAAAAGAATCAAAAATAGCAATTACTGTCTACGAATCAACACTATCTGCGGTTATTGAAATAAATTCCCCTGATTACTCCGTAGATATTTATCAAAGTTCGATCAGATCAGTGTTAGGATGGCCTGATGTTCCACCTGTTTATAATGGAGTTTCAGAACCAAAAATAGAAGAATTTAAAATGAGTGAAGAAAAATTCATTAAAGATCCAGAATATCGAGGAAAACAACCATGGAGTAATACAAGATTTGGATTTCCAAACGATGATAGATATTACTTTACCGATTTTGACGGTAAAAGAATCCCCAAGTTGAATAAAGCATTATTTATTGTTAACACAGACACCAGGACGAAGATTAGTTACTATACTGTTGATGCAAGATTTATTAAACATTTTTTAGATACTCTTAAACCTGAATACGATAAAACGTTTAATGATTTAAGAAATTTACTTATTTCATTATCACAACATTATAATGAAAGTGTAAAGCAGCAAATATTCGAGTCAATAAAACATTTAAATGGTATCTTGTTCGATTTATACATCGTCAATCGAAGTATTATAAACACCGCGACTAAACTCGATGGAAATCGTTACACAAATCCAGAATCTAAACAAGTATTTCTTGATCATTATAAAATAACAGAAAAAGATTTACAAACATTTGTTATACCAGATTTAAATAACGTTGAAATGAAGAAATCATTAAATGATCTTATTGAAGAATATTATCCGGGAGTAATTGAATCATGGAGAAAAATAGCCCCACCACCGGTTATACTAAAACACAATAACAATCCCTTTGGTGCTGGACGTCATATATCGCCAGGCATTGTAAATATAACAACAACAATTGCAGTCAATCTGGTATGTGACGTAATTGATGACAGTTATCAAGTAGATCTTTCAAAATCTAACCAGGCCCAACAAGGGTATATACTATATTCATTTAGCCCTAAAGATCCACCAGGGTGGTTAATTGTATCTGAACCAATTAACCCCGTGTACCTGCGAGTTCATAATCCATTTCTGACAAGAATAAATTTCAAACTCACTGACCAGGCAGGAAACATTTTGGATCTAAGACAAGAGTTTCTTAATATTAATTTGTATATACGCTCGTAGAACGTCCGATTATTTAATCAGGGGGACAAAAAAATAATCTGATTAGTAAATACATGAATAATAATCAATTTCTATGATTAAAGCAATTATATATATATTAAAGCGAGATAACTCGGCTATCTCTCTCTGCGGAGTAAATTGAGCGATTATTTCCCTTACTACTACGTCATTACCTGTACAAACCCAGTTGTATATACGTGTATAGCGTATTAGTCCGTCTGTCTGTTACATTAACGAACTATAACTTATACGTGCAAATTATTTTATGAATTTTGAAAAACTGAAGTACAGTTCTACATGCTATTAGTAATACAAGTTCTGTGAGACAGCGCAAATATATTATATATACTTAAATTTAACTGTATTATTGATAAGAGAGCGATGGCCGAAGTGGTAAGACGGTTGGACGTAGATCGAAGTTGTGCAGACTCTCGTGTGTTCGAGTCTCCAAAAATACTAAAGATATTATCTTGCATTTGGCGACTGATGCTATTTAATTGGGGCAACCCGGAGAATTTCCTCGATATCCACAACAGACAAAATACACTCTCCTATCATACCCCCTTGAGGGGTGTACCTTTTACACTCCCGGGGTCTTGTATGGGGGGAGAGTGTACAAAATCTGTTGGACGTAGACAAGATTCCCCCGTCATCACCATTTGTATATATTCATATTCATACAATCATATATCATTAGGATAAGTTTATGTGTTTGTGCCGTCCATTAGGATAAGTTTAGGATAAGTTTATGTGTTTGTGCCGTCCATTAGGATAAGTTTAGGATAAGTTTATGTGTTTGTGCCGTCCATTAGGATAAATTTATGTGTTGTGTTTGTGTCGTCAATAAAAATTACGGATCACCCTCTGAACTTTCTAGGATGTTGTTTGACAACCTAGGAGTTCATATGGGGGATGAGTCTGTATAAATGTGTTTCGTCTAATTTCGAATATCCTCTGAGCTTTCTAGGATGTTGTTTGACAACCTAGGAGTTCACATGGGGATATTTCAAATGCCCCTGAGCTTGCTAGAATGTTGTTTGGCAATCTAGGAGCTCATATGGGGTTGTGTTGTGATTATATGTTTTGTGAATATTTTTTATTTTAAAGAAATATTTATTATATAATGAACCAAGAAAACATTAATGATATTATTTCTGCTATTAAAAAATTAAAACATAACGGAATAAATCTATCTGATAATCTCGATCCTGAAAAAATAGTATGCGATTATGAAATATTAAAACAAAGAAAAACTGACAATAAATACACATTACCATCCAATTATAAATTTGTAAAATCAATTTATCAGTCTATGTTAGAATCCTTGGCGGTGGTAAATGACAAACAGGTAAAACTATTTGCGCCTCTTGCACGTTCGATCGAAAATATTAGATCCGAACTATCTCGTGAATACGAGAAAAAGAAGATCGTGGATAATCGTGTAATGCAGTTAAGAAAGATTATGTTATTTGATTCTGTCAAAAGTGAAAGTGACACTGAGAGCAGCGACGGTGAAGGTACCCATCGCAAAATATAGAGTCGAATTATATACAATTTATTTGTTAGGAAGACAGAGTTAGATATATTCAAATATTATCTTCTGATCGTATTTGAATGAATATGCTGATTTGTATGTTTTATCTGCAACATCACGTACCGATCGACTGCAAATACCAAAATATCTGGCAGCCGCATTCATTGAAGGGAAAGTCATTTCTTGGTCTGTTTCTGTATTTATGGATTTAACAGCTCTCTTTTTAAATACTCTACATTTTCCAGTATTTCCACGTGCAGTATTCTGACTCTGTGTAATAGACTGCAGGTTAGATAACCGATTATTTTTGGGATCTCCATCAATGTGATCAACTACAAGTCCATTTTCAACTACTCCATGAAAACATTCAAATACGAATCTACTTGATAAGTATTTTTTTCCCTTAGCAACACCAAATCTAAAATAACCTTTAATTTCAACATTACCTACTGTTTTTTTCAATCTGCAGTTTCTGATTACACCATCTCGTGATGCTTCATAATTTGTATATATTGGATGTTTCACAAATTCGTTTTGCTCCATTTATATAATAATATTATTTGTCTAAATCATTGTTTTGAAATCTAACCAGATAATCTTCTACGGTTTTTATAGGAGATTTACCTGACGAAGTATTATTTTTTTTGTCATAATATCGTTTTAATTCCCTGTATTTTTTCCGCCACATTTTAGACACAATTGAGTTTTTCCTCTGACTCCAACACCACATTGCACACACGGTATTGGTCCTGTACTTCCATTTTTGATATTTTGCATATGGTAGTAGCAGTATTTGTTCACACACGATTTATTACAAGTAGAAGTATATCCAATTCTGAGCCAAGCACATTTGTTTTTTGTTTCAATCATTATATATACAAATATTTTAATTTAAATACTTGTCTTAATTATATGAACGAATTATCGGCAATTGAACCTTCCCATGCTAGATTCGATCTTGACAGACTATCAGAATATAAATATAGTACTTTGATGCAAGATCTGGCATTAACGGATGAGGATGTAACCGAACGTATTCGTGAAGCCAAGAAGGAATTTCGTGACGATGGCGCTGTTCATGTATGGTCAACATTCAGAGTTGGAAATGTTACTGATATGATGAATGACGAACGAGGAAAAGTAATTATTAATCACCTTGATGATCAAAAATATTTTATTTTAATAAAATTTATTGTAAATAAAGAAGAAGATATTTGGATTATTCGTGATAAGCGCGATCCAGTCCGTGTGCAGTCAGGAAATAATATTATTCTTTTGAGTAATAAATCTAAGCCCGGAATACTGACTGGTATTGATAAGGTATATTATGAACGTGCCTATCCAGTTACTGCAGTTGTATATGCAATATATCCGCTGAATAATAAACCTGACGTCGGGGATCTAAAGCCTATGAAACTGTCAGAGTCAAGAATAAACTGTGTAGCTGAACGAGTTACAGAACATTTCATAAACGCGATACGTGGTAATGGTTTAACAGATTTACGACGTAAAAAAATAAATATGTGGGCAGAGTCGGTTAAAGATACCGGAGCGA
>JAECUM010042434.1:0-7500 GCA_016617855.1 Megalonaias nervosa
CTGCCTTGTTGTGTCCGTGTCAAGACATAAGCAGGGAATAATAACTAATATAAGTATGTCAGAAAACCCTTGTGACTATTATTATTTACACTTTTGTAACATTAAAGTTCTGCAGTTTAACGTGGTTTGTACATTTTACAAGCCTCTTTGATTACTAGGCACTAACATAACAAATATAAAAACATCCATTCCTGGGATTTGATAATAAGACTTTAAAAAGTGAATGTTTTATTTTCGCATTTAAAATCACACTTTGTCATAGATGACTCAAGAAAGTAAGAATTACATCGATTGTTTCCTACATCGCTAGTTTAATCAAACTGGTTTATCTTATCACTATTTGAAAGAAAAAGCAAGATTAATAACGGAAAAATGATGTACAGAAATCAAAACACGATAGCAAACAAGTAATCTCGTAAGCGCAAGTGTTACAAATAAACAAGCAAACACGATATCATTAATTCTTATTATTTAAAGATGAATGGACGAACCACTTCTTTTAAAATATATTTAGTCTTCAAACAGCGTATCTTTGATAAACAATCGATCGAAACCAAGCTCTTGTCAAAACCAATATTCGGAATGAGTATAAACTGATATAGAGTATTGAATATATATATTGTATCTACATAGTTCAAATTATTGTTTCACTACTCACACAATAATGTAGGCCATATAAATATTTTTGAAGTGAAATGCATATTTAGATTCACTAAAAACTTTATTTAATACTGTTTTGGTCAATAGCAAATGTTTTCGTTGCCTAGAATGTTCCATTATCTCCGCTACTTTTGAACTCAAATATATTTATCAGCAATTTAAGAAGCTATGGCCTATATGTGAAAATGACAGGTGTTATGTTCAATGCTTATGTGCACAAAAGCTCTAGTAATGTTAAAATTATGGAGTACTTTTTATATGGATCATTAGTTTTGAATGCTTCTCCATTTTTATAATAGAACACATTGACGACGTTTCAATTTTTAAAACAAATCTACGTTTAGGTACTCAATGCAAAACAGTTAAGCGAAGGTCTATAACTCCAATATTTGATTTGTTATCTTCAAGCCAGTGTATGTGATTTTTAAGAGTTGGAAGGTTATGTTGAGTTACGAATAAGTTGTTTTTAGTTTTCGATTTTAATATCTAACTCAACTGAGGGACATTACCAGCATTACTGGTACAGTGTATTTACCCCCAAATATGAAAATTACTTTCCAATTCACACAATATTTTGCCAATTTCACATATATATATATACTTTAACGTTTTCTTGTGTATGTATTGTGATTCATATTACTAATCCCGATAGATACCCATATTCAAACCTGTACATCCATCTCAACCATAACATTTCAAGTTAGTGTTTTACATCTTGGCAAACGACCATGCCCAAAAGCTTCTTGGAATCGTGTAGGCTGGTCCCAAAAAAGCCTGATCATTTCAGTCATGGTAATAAAGCGCACCGAATGTTAACCATAAAATGACATAATCTGAAGGGAATATCTTTAACAGATTGTGTAGATTTGTCATTCACCTGATTGGTTGTTCCCAAAGAACTAGGTCTTGAGATAGGTGCCTTTCAGTAATACTCCTTGGATGTTATTCAAAATAATGCGAGGTACACATCAGACGAATGAGAAAACCGGCGTTATAGATAGACATACATTGTTAGGTGTGATTTTATTATTCTCGATTATACATTGACTTCAATGACTAGTTCGGTCGATATCTCTCTTGCAAAACAATTACTTATTTAATATCTTTAGCATCGCCTTTACGCAGCAGAAACGAAAAAGAACCTTGCAATGGGATTCATTCATATCTACTATAATAAACTTTATCATATGTGTGCTCATACAATATAAATATTCGAACTTTTCATTTTCTCAGATTTTCTTATATTTTATCCCATTGAAATCTTGAGATAACTAGAATCTTAATCTCAGATGACACGAGAGATTGAATTTGTTCAACAACTTCGCTTGAGATTTTTATATTGGAAATTGCTGTGAATACATCGGTATTTACTTAAGTGTACAAGTGGCCTTTTTACTGTTTTATAACCACCCGCTTTGGTGTGACCATGTTCATGAATGGCACATCATCGCACGACCATTAATACAAAACTTGGAACTAACTGTCTGTTTATATTGTTTTGATTGTCTGGAGTCTCAATGCCATATTCTATTTCTGGTATGGTTTGTTTACAATTTTAAAATTACATTTAAATCAGCAGTACTTGGAAAGTTATAATTTTATTATATTATTTTTGTATTCTTCGAGTAGCATCAAATGACTAAAGGCATACTCAGTTGGTGAATGCCCTATTTTCTCACCTTGATAGTAGGGATTGTTTCAGACTTAAAACTGCATTTAGTGCAATTTGCAATGACATGTTAAAATATACATGTCATCCTTTTTATGTACAGTAAATGTATTTAAACACTTTCCTACTTTAGAACAACAGAGACCATGACATGATATTGGCCGTTCGGAATCTTTTTTAAAACTGTAAAATCGTGACGACCATAATGCTTTTATTCCAATGTTTGTTTGGCAAAGCTTTTCTGGGCCTTGTAGTTTTAGAATTCGGTATGTAAACGATTCTCTACTTTCTTCGTATTATGTTAATACTGTTCAAATTATGTTGATCGTCATGAATTGTAAATATAAAAGGACTTTTTAATAAATGTCTCCTTGCAAATATGTCAAACATGGGACATATGGCTTTGATTTAGCAGGAATAAAGAAATATAATTTTTAAGAAGGTAACTATCCAGTAAGCAAATTTCAGAATAAATGAAATCCTACGTTCTATTCGATCTGAGCATTAACAAAAATAATAGAATCAAAAGTTCCTCTGAGGGAAACAAAGCACAGTGTGTCCAAAAGCTCATTCGATTGATACTAAACTTTACAGTTGAAAATTATATGCTGTGATAATATGTCATTCATTACATTCGATAGGTGTGACTAGAGGAAGCCACTTGTAGGAGAAATTCCATAGTGCCACTTCAAATTAGAATATAAATCAATTTAAATATAAATAGGTGTCAATCAGCTGCAGTACTGCTGTTTCAGAGTCATATAAGCTGATAATTTCAGAGGCAGGCAAATATACACATTGAAAACACTGAATGCTTTTTTCCCAATTTCAATCTTAGTAAAATGCAAAACGATCCCTTTGTGGGCCGTTTGCGTCTGTCACTACATAGTGATGGTCATTACTCTAGGAAATGTATGTATAAGCGTCGAACAATGGTTCCAGTGTATAGTAAAGGTAAATGGAAACTAACTGACCCGTCGAGGATATCAAAAGAAGATTCAAAATATTTCATTTGGAGGAGAAAGTGTCGCTGTCAGAAAGGCAATTCTAGAAAGTCCGGTGATTCTTTGCATGAAGATGAGTTTGGGGATGGCTTATATCAATATAAGACTGCAAATACAGACACAAGCCTGATGGAGAAGACTACATACTATAGGTGGTGTGCACATGTCCACGTACACGACCTGCATAAACTAAGAGTTAAATGCAATTTTGCAGGAAACAAAATAAAATCCAAACTCTATCAACACACAGGAAATTCATATTTAGAAGTCATTCTTGAATTCGAAACTCATCACAAAGCTAATAGAGATAGAATGAGAGATTGTTATATACATTTGATAAATCATTGCAATACAAAAGCATTCATTTTAATCAATATTTTATCTTTTGTGGATTCTGAATACTTTAAAAAACGATATATAATTTGGCAAACAAATCCTGCAAGGTTTACATCTACAAAAATGACTTAAACTATTGCAATGCCCTTGGCGTGTTTAAAACATATATAAAATTACTGATAGGAAGTTTAAGGCACAGGTATCACTATATATTATATTGTTATTGGTTTATATAATACCTTATCCTATTTTGACCAAACTTTCATTATAATGTACGTTATTGAAAACTTGATGATATGTTTGTTAAAGCAAATAACCTTATTGTCTGGTTTGATGATCGTCTATCTCCGTTTTGTTATAATACCAACTGTTTCTTTTTTAGTAACTTTTTAACATTGTCATACCTCTAATATGACCAGCTTTACTTTGATCATCTGTATTGATTTCTTGAAGGCAGATCTGACAGAATCAATGACGAATGGTCTGGCTTCAGCATGGAAGGAATCTTTTGAATTCATGATGATTTTATGGATCAAGCGGACGTGCTTGGAATCAATGTTGTCTTAGCTTAGACGTTTTAGACATGCACAATAAAAACATATTGACTAAGAAATATGCATATATAGTTTTGTACTTCTTGTTTCCCTTCGTTATGGAAAGTAAATGCAGATATTATTGCATAACACAAATTTAGAATCAAAAGAAAAACCTCAGACTAATATAATATCACATAAACTGTTAGACGAGTTATACATTTCCAGCATGAGAAGTTATAATAAGAACATGCTAATACATGATTGTCGATCTTTCAATGAATCATTTGGTTCAGGAAAAGCTTATCTTTAGCAATATGCAAATTCCTAGAATTTCCTGTTAAGTTTGCTTAAACTTTCAGCAGTAATTACAAGATTGCGTCAAATATTCAGACGATTAATAAATTAACATGCATATTCCTTGTTGGTGTTTACATCTTTCCTTTACTTACTTTTAGACTTTTAACAATAGTCAACCAATTCAGATTTCTTTCAGTTTCCATTCGACATTTTTAGCACAATAAATACATATGCCATTTAGCCACATTATCGCAAATTTAAAATTATCTTGAAATTGCTCTCAAGAATTTAATGTTAAGGATCCAAGTTACTGATATCAGTACAGTTTGTCATTGGTCATTTACCTACTTAAATTGAAAGACACAACATATAAACCAAGAGACATCTGGAAAAGTTCCATAATTTATGCCGAAAATGTTGGATAATTATTTTTCATTGATCGTATTTTATATCGTTGAATATAATACCAAAGCTATAACTAAAATGTGTCAATCTCCATTTTATACGACGAATTAACATGCGATAGTGATACTTTTGAATATAATACATTTGATGCAGTTAACGTGTTAAAATACAATTGTCTTTTAAAATTGCAAAACATGTTCTGAAAGTAGACGAATTCAAATGCTGACAATTGATAATTCTACAACATTAAGGAAAAAAGGATTTAGATTATATTTGTTGTTGCCTTTAATTGGATAAATAACTACATACATTAAACAAAACTAGGGTATATCACCTTCTGGAATATTTAAGTTACACGTTATATTTGACTCAAACGTTAACACATTAATCACGAATGTATCCTAAAGTTTAGAATATGGTAGCACTAGCATAACTTCTGTGCTACAGTCCAATCTATAATGAGGGATTTTACATTTATTTGCAAAGATTTATTTGCTGTTAGGTCATATATATCATTTGCTTTGAGTGTATATTTGATAAAACGTAAAACAGATGTATAATGTTTGTTTTTTTCGAACGTATTCAGAGAAGATCTACAGAAGAATAGCTACATATATATTTAAAACCTGAATGATCACAGCAAATAGTCCTTGCTCATATTAACTGGCGTAGAAAACAAAATGTTAAACGCATATCGGATGGAAACAAGTCACAAGCTGTTATAAACTTAACCTTCACAGCTGTTTCAATATTATTTTAAGAGGCATACAAACTTTAAGTCATCACTCGACATTTGTCAGTTTTTGAAGCTTTTGCCTGGATGGAAAATAAAGTACAACTTTAATGGAAAACTAATGCATCCAATACTTTAATGTAAAAACGTACAACGAACTTGCCAATGGAACAAATTATTTCCAAAATATAAAGCAATATATGCCTTATAAAAATAAAGTTAATTAGAATGCACACATATGTTATTTCTGTAGACAACTGCCTACGACAGAGTGAATACAAGTCGATCGTTAGTTTTCGTGTCTATTTGTCGATCTAATATGATTGTACTCTAAAGGTTCCTCATGTGCATTACGCTTCGATCCCAAAAGAACCATGTATCAATTATTAAAGTATCTGTGTATGTTCTTCATTAGGTTTTGCACACATGTAACGAAAATACAGTCTTTAACAAATATCCGATGAAAACGTTGGAAGCTTGAAAGGTCGTAGTTCTGATCACCTGAAAGAGATGTAAACACGGATATATTGATTCTTAATGCGTTATGCTTGATTCAACAACACGGAGTACATGAAAAAAACGGAACATAAACATCCAGAAGTGTATTAGAAAATATTAGAAAATATTTTAATGTTTAAAAGGGCAGTGTCATTAGTTATTAAGAAAGTAGCTGTTTCGATTTACTTCCTGTATATGTATAAACTAATTACGTATCATATGGTTTTGACAATGCAATTGTTAATAGGTATTTTATGTGCGAAGGTAACTAATTGCACCATATTAAAAACATGGATCAATATAATCTTACTAACAAGCACATTCAAGTCATATGTGAGACTATATTGATTCCCATTTTCGGTTTTCTTTTGATTCAAAATATAACTGCAATTGAAAATGAGTATCTTATGCAAGCATTATTCATATTCGTGCATTGGTGTTTTGGGGCGTGAAGGCACACTAGAATATTTGTATACACAAACTTTATTGCTCTCAATCCAATGAATTAAAATATGATCCAAAGGTTCCGATATGATAGTCCGATAATTTGTTGTTCTAATCTGCTTTTTATTATATAAAGGCCATACGTGTATGTGATTTTATTAACCTGATCTATTTACCCTAGTTAGCCGTACAGTTTTGGTGATTATAAAGGAGTGCAAGAATGCACTCTCTGTATGCATAAATGCTTCGTTATTTACTTATTCGCCCTTTTAGCGGCAATGATTTCTCTCATCATTTTGCTACATGCTTTGTATAGTTTTTTATAGGAAAGAAGTAAATCCATATGCGAAAGGGAATTACTAACAAATGTTCTTCACTTAGTGCCTACGTTCTTCCACGCGAAAGTGTGATAAAATTATAATTATAATACTCCAGCTCTTACTGAATGCCCGCATTTGAATAATTTACCCTAGGTAATTTATTTTTAAAATATGCTGTTCAAGTCACGGTACAGTGGACAGTGACGCAATGCCATTTGCCTTTATATATATATATATATATATATATATATATATATATATATATATATATATATATATATATATATATATATATATATATATATATATATATATATATATATGCACTTCGTGTCATTAAACCTACGAGCAATTTTAATACTAGTATCGCAATAAATAGTTCTTCCCGTCTATCGTACAACACTGAAAACGTTAAGATTAAAATTCATCTCGTGGAAAAACGTTTTGGACAGACAGATTAATTTAATAGCTTTTTCTGCGATTTGCATCAGAGAAACGTTACATTTCTTGTTTCCAATAGTGAAAGGTTTACAAACATTATCCATCAACAGATTCATTGAGATACTTAATGGACATACCTTGGACAATAGCAATTCGT
>JAECUM010042434.1:12500-27403 GCA_016617855.1 Megalonaias nervosa
CTTTGCACTGCATGTTAGGTTACAATCAATACCTTTTCAGTGTAAACTTCAATTTAATATAGGGGAGAAGTGATGTTAAATCGTACCTATTAAAAGTGCCACAAAGTAACTATTTCCGTGAAATACCAGATTGTTAATATTAATGCAAGTAGATCGTATTTTTCAAACATTTTGAGCAAGAATCTCAATGTCATTCGAGCGTCCATAAACGTTGGGATCCCATACGTTTAATTAAAATAAAGGTAAAATCATTGCAAATATTAGAATTTTAGTAACCTAATAACCCGGACAGCGAAATTTCTCTGGCAACAGCCTAAACTCATGCCGGAATTTTTGGTACATTGAAACTTCAGCTTGATATTTGTGCCCAGAATATTTCGGGAACTGGTGGTCGAAACTAAGTATAAGGAAGTGTAAATATTCTCTTATTTTCTAATAATTGTAAATATTATTACTATTATTAATTTAATACTACTACTACTACTACTACTACTACTACTACTACTACTACTACTAATTATTGTTATTATTATTATTATTATTGTTATTATTATTATTATTACTATTATTATTATTTATTATTTATTATTATTATTATTACTGTATGTGATCATCTACATTTTAAAATTATCACCATCAAAATTAACAATTATACTTTTATATAGTTTTCATTTAATTTGTCATATCTAGTCAAAATATATGTAAGTTGTCATAAACTACATACATAATTAATAAAGACTATTTTCTGGGACTGAATTAGTAAAAGAGTTAGATTTACGATTGAATGACAAGTATTGTTATTACGATCGTTGACTGAAATAGCACAACTAGGGTACAATGATATGTTTCAAAGCAAAATGAGATATTCTATAATGCATTTGATTAAAATGCCACTTTATCTTCAGAAAAAGGCAGGAAAGTGCTGTAGGCTAAAATAAAGGTTGATACAAAACGACATAAATTATGTTTCGTGCATATATTGAATATGGTCTTTGTTAACAATAAGAAATCACTATTGTTTCATTTGTATATAACAGAAGTTATTTAAAATGCGTAAATTATAACTCAGTGTATGTCATCTTCCTTAGAAATAAAGATGAAAACTCCATGAATTTTGAGTAAATACATATATTATTCTGATTTATCTCTTTCTTTAAGAATCATTCGTTAACTAAAACGTCTCTTGTTGTAATATTCTGCCACAAGTAATATGTCGAAGCAGTATTAATTTATTTCTTACTAGAATCCTAAGCATTAAGTTGATTCTAGACTCTTCTTGGTATGCACATAATAAATGTATTTACTGCTTAAGATGCGTAAAACAGAAGTGCATTAAACATTAATCGACGGTTTTTTTTAAACATCTACTAAACTACAATTATTCTGATTCTTTATTTACTTACATGCGTAACTGTATTATTAATCTTATGTTATTTGCCCCGTACCCCTTTTCTAAAAAAATTATCTGACCGTCTGGCAATGGTACAGAAATTTATCTGTATTGTTCATATATGTGCATTTCAATAATTTCTCCAAACGTGTCCGGGTTAACGTCTTTCGAGAAGTATTGCAAGCGTGCCGCCATCAAACGAACCACAATCGCATTTTCGTACAAGAATAAGGACCACCTAGTTTAGCCGACACCATTTATACTCTCCGCCTCCGCCAACAACAACCTAATGCTCTAAAAGCAATCTGTCAGAAAACGCTCATATTTATCTGGATTGTTCTCTTATTTCTGTTTTCGTTTTGTCACCAACGTCGTGGAGGTGCTATGGCATATCCACAAAAGATATCCCTGAAATAATTAATTTCTCGTTTATGTGCACTGAGCTACTTGCATGCAATTTATATACAGTCTTTGGGAAATTTGCAGCTGTAGATTTTGTGATTTGACTTCATTATTTTCCTAAATCGAAGCGAGCTTGCTATTTCAACGGGAAACTAATGATATGTTGCATTTGAAATTTAAATTTCTTAGTACATACATCTATAGTACTCATATAATCATTTTCTATTTGAGGACAGATGGAAGGGTTAATGCTTTCATGTATACAACTACGTACATATCTATATATGTATGTATGTATGTATGTATGTATGTAGGTAGGTAGGTAGGTAGGTAGGTAGGTATGTAGGTATGTATGTATCTATGTATGTATGTACGTATGTATGTATGTGTATATGTATTTATCTACGTGTGTATGTATTTAAGTACGGTTGGACGGATGGACGGACGGACGGATGTATGGATCGATCCGTCGATCAATCAATCAATGTTTAATCCAGGCAGGCGAGGACGAATTAATGGATCATTTGGAGATGGATTGATGGACGGGTAGATGGATAAGTGCACAAATAGTAAGCTGTGGGTTAGTGCATTTACAGCATATGTGCGAAGGGATATAAATAAGTTTATATTCCTGATTTGCTATTATTTTATTGTATAGCGGTTTTAATGACAGACCTATCCCCTTCCAAATATTTCTCTGGGTTTGATTGCTGTTGTAGACGCTTTAAATAATATTTTCATCTAATTTCTTCATAAAAATAATGATCATTCAAGTTTGAAACTTTTATTGTAAATTATTGATTTTGTTATCGTTTGCCTGCCTTGATTTCTTTCATGTTAGCTGTTTTAATGCACAATTGAAACTTTGAATGTATTTGTTGCACAGTTGAAACGATTAAACAACAAACAACAAAACTGAAAAGAATATTATACTTGAAACGATAGACGCATATTCGCTATTTGGTGTCAGTTTGTTTCGACCTTTGAAGAACATAAATGGATCTATCATTGCAAAACACAGAAATACACAACTAATCACGATAAATTTTATATTCAGAACTGTGTATAAAGAAGTCAAATCCACTCAATTCACACACTCAGGCCAATTACGATTCCACCTACATCTAATGTTAATTATCTTTCTTACAGACTTAAAAAAAACAAACTAAAACATCAAGGGAGAAATATACTGCTACACTATCCGGGTTCTTATACACTTTTAGCCGCTCGGAAACGGATATTAAATTGTTTTCGTGCATTCTTACCTAATATTAAAATGTAAGTATTAGTAAACTTAAATAAAAATCTAAGATTTTGTTATATTGAAATTTATAAATTCACACAGAAAAATACATGGTTTTGTTAAAAAATATGTTTATTTGTTACTTGTACCTTTTATGTTGTTATTGATAATATCAATTTCTTTGAATTATTAATTTAGATATCAGATGGCATACACTTTGATTTTTTTAAATGTACTATGTTGGTTTGATATGTCGAAACAAATATATTAATGTATATAAAATGATAAAGATTCCAATTCAAATTATAAGGGACTATGTCAATGTTTTACGCTACTCGCCAGTTTTAGATTTCTTCAACATAAGGGGAATAATCTTTTCGTAGCTGATTTTCTTTACCTTTGTGTTTTATAACCTTCTAAAATTTAGTCAGTGCAAAGAAATTTATGATGTGAGGTCATATTTATCGTAAAAGAGAAGTTTCTTTCTTATATAAATGTGTGTGTGTATCTATCTATCTATCTATCTATCTATCTATCTATCTATCTATCTATCTATATATATATATATATATATATATATATATATATATATATATATATATATATATATATATATATATATATATATATATATATATATATATATATATATATATATATATATGTAGTTGAAACAGTTATGTATATTGAAAGTAAAGAAAGCCGTTCATGTCTCATAAGAGCTAAAATTATCAGTATTACCAAATTAAGAATTTAATGTTTTATAATATATCTATGGTTATTAAATGTATTCATAAACGTATATGCCTAATAGTTTCTAAAGGTGTATTTTAATTGTATTATTTACTCATATATCCTCATTTAAGGGGATACGCAATATGATAAAAACAAAGGGTATTAGGTTACAGACATTGAAGAACCACTGAATGTTGTTTTGTAAGCTCTTTTATCCATGTCATTAGTGGTAATTATCGTGTCCGAATTTCTAGGTGTGATTCGTTGGGCTTTATAGCTGTTCCTTCTTTACAAGTTTTAGTCTGATATAAACTTGTGTTCATCCAAAATACCCAAAGGCATATTCTGTTTGCTAACGTGGTGAAACATATCGACAACTAAAGGTTCAACAAAATACCAATATTGTATTGTTTTCTATAATAAATATGATTTCAAGACATCTTTTCCAAAAGATTGAATACCATGATAGTAAAGTACTATATGACAAGAATTAAGAATATTCTCATGGAAAGCTTTGGAAGTGCTCTAAATTGCATCCTTATGTGGTATGCATAAAGTCTTGGAGCAGTACAGCCGCAGTGCTCCAGGATCTATATAAATCTATCAAATAAATAACATTTATACTCGTTTGCCCTCATTTGTACGCTGATTCCAATGCACATTTGTAAAATCCGTGAAACTTCGATCTTGTATCGTTTACCCATGCAGTTTATTTGTTACACATTAAGCAAAAGGAACAGGAGAACAAAGTATTGTAGTTGCCACTAAAGCAGCCATCAGATCAGATCGGTATATCTGGTCCTTCCATCGACGTATCTGTTATGCTATATTTAAGTTCATTAAGTCATCTTTGCTTCTTTCGTTTACGTGAAATGTGTTAGTTTATTCCTTTATCATAAATATTAATAGTGTTATAATTGTGGATTTTAAGCTACTGATCCTAGATTATCGTGAAAAGCAAAACTTATCCTGACATTGATTAAATTTGTAGCATAATATTCCGTATGCTTTAAACTTGCTGTCAGGAGACAATTAAAGTGTTTGGAGTACTATGGTGTGATTCAAGTGAGGACGTTTGAAACGCTTTACCCGGTGTCAGTGGTACTGTGCATTTTCATCCAAAAATAAACAGTAATAATGATGTCCCAATGTATGCACTGTTAGAAATGTCCATGTCTTCAAATAAATAAATAAATAAATGTGTGTATGTTTGACATCAATAATATCTTTAATGTACAGGAATACATAGCCAAACTTAGAGAATCATTGGAAAAAAAACACTCCTGTCAATATGGCGTGTTGACAATCTGTTAAAGCTATCCGCTTCAGATTATGCTATCCAGTCAAACATTCAGTAGGCGAGGGTCAAAGGTCAAGGCCACGCTAGTTTACACTTTACTGTACAAGGTTGCTTGCCATGATGTAACACACCGACTAAAGTTTTTGAAATATTTGTGGTAGGCATACTTTTATAATTAGGATGTGGATATCTATCTGGATTCAGTTGTGACATTAGTAAATGTAAGTTACAATCTATGCACAAAAATATTTTGTTGGAACTAAAGCTTTAAAGACGAAAGAACGATTATGAAAAAAAATATTTTTACATCGATCGATAATATGTGTCCGATATGTAAACTGGAGGCGAAGAAACTTGCCTTTATGTTTACACTGAAATACCTTTGACGAAGAAGTTGCTCTATGGTGCTAAATGTTTCCCTTTGAATTTAAAATGATATTGTAAGACTTCTTTTGTATCTTTTTCTTTAGTTGCAACGTTAGGTTCAGATACACTATATTTATAGTATACTGTTGGTCATGAAGGAAAAGGATTCTCTAAGTTTGGCTATGCATTCCTGTATGTTAAAGATATTGTTGATGTCATTACATACACACATACATAAACGACATTTGCAATAGATATTTCAATGGAGATTTGAAAATTTTAGATTAGAGGCTCCTAATAACACTCCAACGCAGAAACACCATATACACTGGCTTCAACACTTCAAATAAAATTTTGAAGTTATAGACCTTAGTTCAATCTTTTGCACTGAGTACAAATATTGAAGCAAAGGTAAGGAGATTATTTTTAAAAATTGAAAAGAGTGAACATCTTCAGTTGAACAAAAGGAGAGGCATTTCAAAGGAATGACACATAATAAACGCAGGAATAGTGTACTTCATGTCTTGCAGTTCGTTGAAAAGATTTGAGGTCACTAAACATTCTCATCTTTGATTAGAAAATAACATTCCTGACAACAGAGTTGCGGCATAGAAAGATAATAGATGTAGATGTAGCTAGATTAACAGACAAATAAACAAGTTTACAGGGACACATACATAGTCACATGGATAGAAAACCTAAGAAATAAATATTAGACTATCTAACATAATTCTTAACGTTTCTTTCATAAAATCTAAATAATTTGTTTTTAAGTTCCTAATGTAAAACAATCAATTTTCAATAATCTTAATCGTTCCTCTTTCATTTAATATGAAACGAATCTATAATGTGTCCATATTTGCATATGTTCACATTTACATATTTGTGAATTAGAAAATTTACAAGGAAATCTCGTGCATTCAAAATTTGAAATATTAAGGAATTTATTACGGGTTACCGACAATAATCAACATCAAGAGATTGTATAGCCAGTTTAAAAATGATATCATTGACACAAATATTGATAACGATGAGATGGTTGTTATAGTGTTGGTAGGGTGGTGAGAAAATAAAGACGATGGCTTTAATAATAATAATAATAATAATAATATATATATATATATATTATATATAATATATATATATATATATATATATATATATATATATATATATATATATATATATATGTGTGTGTGTATATATATATATATATATATATAATATTTCTTTTATCTAAGACACGTTCTGTTATCTCATATATACTTACTTTAAGACAAGGACAAGGCTTGCCTGGCTCACATGAAGAATGATAATGCAGACTAACATAGTTGCCGAAATAGTCAGGAAATGTCATGCAATTATTGTATTTTTGACTCTCGTCCAGAAAAAAAATAACGTATGTTATTGGAAGGATTAAATAAACAATGTAATAAATTTGACTTGTAGAAAAAAGTTAATTTGGGAAATTATATATTGTAGCATTAAATTTGTATGTTATGTAGGATTGCTGAGAGTTTACTACAGTTTTTCACTAAAATAACTATGTACAGAATGAACTCAAGATACAAATATGTGTAGCATAGGTTGTGACCACCTTGAGGTTGTGTCTAAATCAAACAATTCTGTCTAATGTTGAAAAGACATTGATATAGCGTTGACACCAGCCTTGATAAGGAAACGGTGTGGCACTGCTTTTCCAGTGAGCTGTTTCAGTACTAATACTTTGCAAACATATTCTCATATCATTTGAACCTAGTTTTATTTTATGTACTTTTTATGTTTAAAATAAGGCAAATAACTTAATCGTTCAAACCATTATATCCATTACCATTTCAATTATTGCATCAACGTATAAACTTGCATAGTGAATGTACAGTAGTTTAAACGTTGGTGGTGTTAAAACTGAGTGAGATTTTCGGCAGACAAAGGAATATTTAAAAAGACATTTTTCAGCATTGGCAATGTACATACTATATTTATTAAATTTTTGTGGATAATTATGTATATCTCAAGGTAGTCGTACAATTTATAGAAACCAATACCCGTCGGAAAAGGTAAGGAATGCTATCTAAATTAAACTCAGCCATTGTCCTATATCCATATGTTGCTTTAATTCACGTTGATTTGGAAAGTTAAGAGACCAGTAGCAATATACTTGAACATAACCTTGGATAACTTGACTACATTAATGTCATTCTGTATATCACTTGCAAAATTGTTCTTTGTTTGTAAGCAAAATGACATAAATTCAATCCTGATATAACCTAACGGAGCATAGTACATAGAGGAGGAAACGTTTAGTACCAATTAGCTACCTCAGCGTCAAAGTTATGATAAGGTACAAACAAAGGTACGCTTGTTGGACTCAAGTTAATATATCAGACATCCATATTGGCTATCGATGCAAAATGATATTTTTTCTCTAACAATCCTCCTGTCTAATAATCCTTCCCGTCTTAGATTTGTGAGTACCTATTGATTAGATTTTCTGAAAGACGTGGTCATAAAAAACTATTGCTCTCTTGTAATTTACTATGTAAAATAGATTATAATAATGATTTGGCACAGATCATATTTGCCGGTACATTCTGAATTTGCTTCTTTCGGAAAGAAACCGGATTTAATCAAACATATTAAACGTAAATGATATTTATCGACTTGATTACGGGAAATAATTGGCCTGTTTTGAGTAAAACAACCCCAATCACAAAGGTTTAAAAAACCTTAGTATGTTTATTACATCGTGGCTAGCAACCTTGTACAGGAATTTCTTGAAATCATGTTAGCTAGTCGTGAAAAAGCCTTGACCCGTTAATAGTCGTAAATCGAGTACTGAATGTTTACCCGAATAACATAATCTGAGATAAATAGCTTGAACAGATTGTGTATGTACACGCATCGTTCACGTGAGTGGTTTTTCCCAAAGAACTAGGTTTCGAGGTCAGTACCTTTTCAGTAAAATGGCTGATCAGAAAGGTCGACAATTTCATGGAAGGCACAAATCGGAAAAATGAGCAGTATGGTTATTTGTCAACGTCATTGGCATATAATGTTAAGTTTCAGATATTTTTCTCTAATACACATCGACACTAATGACTGATTTATTCGATATCTTTCTTGCAAATGATTCAGCGTAATGTCAATAGGGGTCTGTGATCACGTTTGCTCATGATGTTTAATATTAACATATATTCCTAGGGAATTTCCGTTTTTTTGTTCTAAAAATGTACATTTCTTCCAGAAGGTTCTTCAATTACAATTCCCTACCATGAAAGTACATTTCTGAAGTAGTTACTTCTCATCACGAAGGCTTCATAAGGAAAAACATTGCTATTGCATCAACATTTATAAAGACGGTACGCATCGAACTCTATGGTTCACTCAGTCATATTTTGAAAACTATGATTAATATCAAGAAATATTTCTGACTTATGGCCACGTTGATTCATCAATAATCTCGACAAAGCCATCTTGTGAATGAGCAATCTGGCTATTTGCAAGCGTTTCAGTCACATAATGTTAGGCTTTGTAATGATGTTCTGAATCCAGGTAGACGTTACCATTTGGTTTAGTCGATATCTCTGTTGAAAATGATTGAAAAGTATTACAAAACAGGGTATCATACATCATATATCCTCCTGATTTCTAATATTAGTATCAACGTTTAGGGAATTTCCTTTATTTTCACTTCTAAATATATAAATATTATTTCCCAGATGTTTCGTCACTAATATCTCAATAATATGAATGTACATTTCAAAAGCGGCATTTTCACCTAATCACCTAAGAATAAATATTAGTATTGTTACCAATATGTATAATGAATGCATGAACGATGGTTTGGTTTTCACGCAAAACTATTGCTGATATGAGAAACTATTTCTGACGTATGGCCGTGTAGATAATTGTCATCAGAAGTTTGTTTTTCATTGTTTGCACTGCTATACGAAAATCATGATAAAGAAGGAGTCCACACATGTAGATACATGCTCAAAAAGAAATCTTTGTCATTATTTAAATAATTCAATATAATAATATTCGAAATATCCTCTTATAGCACAATAAACGACATATGAAGATGGTGTTGTAACAGAACAATGTTTACTGTCACATTTTACACACTTTACTGGTAACATTTCTAGGAATATTTGACTGCTCTGATTGCTGGATATTAACAGGAGAAAGTTTACTTTCTTTGTTTATTTCTGTACTGCTGGTAATTTCTAACTTGTATGTGTATGTGAATAATTCATATATACATATATTTTGCAATGGAAGCAATAGTTATAAAATGTGTACAATAGGTATGGAATCTTTGCATGTTTAAGGCGATATAGTGCGCCCTTTTCTACCAGATTGTGGTACTTTTATCGGAGTATATTGTTGAACATTTCGGGGTCTTGCGTTCAGTCCCATCAGTAATTTGCAACAGTTATGATGTCAAATATCCATCATATGGTTTAGCTTAATTACAATTCTAAGTTTACATTTAAATTTGAAATTGGCACAGCTATCCATCATATGGTTTAGCTTAATTACAATTCTAAGCTTACATTTAAATTTGAAATTGGCACAGCTACTTTCAACTGCTAGGATCTTAACACGTAATTGTCATTTCTAAACACATTACATAGCTTCAAGATAGTGGGTTTGCACTTTGAGATGAGATCAGTTGATTGAGTAATGATGCTCTTGTGACCTTGGGAGGTGTGAGAGAATTCTTAAGGTCATGGGAAAAGAAGGTAATATAGTTTCTGACTGGTTAGCTGCTGAAGAACTAGTTCTTGTTGAGAGAATGATATATAAATGACTATTCGACCATCGCTCTGTTTCTGAAATTGCCTCTTAGTTATTCGTTTATACGATATGCAAATGAAAATAAGTTGTTCCTAGTGTAAACACCAGTCTTAGTAGTGTCATTTAGCTATGTTCTATCATTTTGGACAGGACGTATTTATATCAATAATTCTTTGGAAGTATAAGGTGCCTATAGACCTCTGCAAAAAAATCACTATTCTGGAATTAATGCGAATTTAAATCACAATTTAAAGACTTTTTTGGATTATATAATTGTGATTTATCAAGACCGTTAGCATATGAAACTATTCCAGACTATTGGCACATCAGCACAATAAATTTGAATTCATTCAGAGCAACACTGAAACATATTTGGAATACTCGATACGTTTCGACCTTTGATTGAACTTTTATGACTATTTAGGATTTCATTCACCATAGTGTAAGTTAGTTTTAATATTTCACTTTGTATTCTAGGGAAGTAAATTATTTCTTGAAGTTTACACAGCTTGTTGGTTTTCACTCTTTTCGCTTACATAGTTTAAGACCATAGAGTCGTAATAGAGTGCTAACTTTTATCCATCATTGTAGGTTGTACTTTAGGTTAATGATCTTTTAGTAAAAAAAAAAATATAGCAAAGCACGTTTGTAAGTTATAATTAAGATGAAATTAATGTTCAATGTCTTGACCTATTTACCAAAAGATAGAATGTCATAGAAAAGAACGCTTCAGTTTCATCCTGGTCATTTTCTTGTGACGTAAGGTTCATAGCAGATTTTGATAAACAAATTTTTAATTTTTATTTTAATATTAGTCTAGTGGAATCAAGTTTAGTTGTGTTCGTACACAATTTGGGAGGGGTCATGTATTTAAATTACTCATTGGAATTACAGAGTGCTCATAGTCGTTTGGAACACTACACTATTTTGGATTCCTTACGAATTCATTCAAAGACATTGTGGATTATATCATTGTGATACATTAAGCCTGTTGGTATATCAGACTATTGAAGTCTATCGGTACATCAGCACATTCAGTTTTGGAATTCATTCGGCACACTCTATACTTTTTGAACTTGGGACAGAATATTCATCATTATTTGTGATTGAATTTGAAATACCGTAAGTCTGTTTAAAATGTTCTCTTTGTAACTTAGAGGAATACATTTTTTTTTGGTTGATTTAATTAAACTTGCTGATTTTACTTCTTTCTGTAACTTACGTTAAGACCATAGAGTCATAACAACAGTATTCGACCAATTCTGGATTGTTTCAATATGCATGCGACCTTAAAAAAATAAAAGCTTTCATTTAGATACATTAATGTAAATTTAAAAGTATCTCTGAAATTGCATCTCACGAAATTAAAGTGAAGGATTCAAGATATAGACAAGTCGAATCCTCTAGGTCTTGTAATCGTTTAATTTCACCAAAATAAAAACTGCAGAATATCATTGATGAAGGAGCAAAAACGTTCGAAGATACTGACGAAATTAACTGAGAACTGGGATGTGCATTCTTAAACTCAAAGAAGGCATCGGTCCAAACAACTGAAAGACAACATAAACAAGGTTTTAAGTAAAATTAAGATCTAATAAAAACCTACAAAAACCCAGGAACAAAACAACATTAACATGTTTAGCAGAATCGGAAAACATTATTTAAATTAAAAAACAGGATTCATTGCAAATGCGTTTTAAGAACATTTGATTGAACGTTTTTTTTGAGAATATATAGAGATGAAAATGCAAATAGCTTTCGCCACTAAAATTGTTCAAAACAATATTATGAATAAAATAAATACCTTCCACCATTCTTAAAGGCAAGTTATTCCGATATAATTTCTAAAGACGCAAACATACTAGGATAATTTGTTTCATTTCCGATAAATTATCTGGATGCAGATAATAGAATTACCATAAACGAAATATTTTATTGATGATTATTGTTGCATGTGAGAATGCGAGACAGGAAATATAACAATTGAAAATAGTTTAGAGAGAAAACAAAAATCATAAATATTAAAGATGATTATCAATTGTTATTGAAAATATTTAGAATATAACAAGTTATTCCAGACAAATCATAGGCTTTTATTGAGCCTATTAAAATCATTTGTATTGTATTGGTGGGTTTCAGTTGAAATAAAAGGAAAGAGTGATCTTTCCTTAAGTTTTTACTATTCGCGTAGACTTTGAAAGAAATTTAAGTAATGTCGATATTTATAAGAAAATATGTATTCAAAATATTTTTATATGTATTTAGGAAATTATACACAGTTGTGAATCCACCGATTTGGTTATAGTGGTTTTCCGTGAATAGTGTTATAATAGGTCACGTGATAGCATGTGATATTTTCTTGAAATCTTTTATTATTGAAACAAATGTCTCTACGTACCTTCGCGGACAATAGCAGCACCTTCTGCTACAATACGGATTAAGATGAATTCGCCCATTTATTCTTCTAGGATACCCATGTTGTTTAAGTAAAAGTATTATCCATCCAAGATCTGCTTCATTCACTGCTCTTCGTCTACGGCGACGAGGAATAGGATCATTTTGTTGCATTCTCACATATGATATTTGCACATCTCAGTATCGATATGATGGGGAGAATCTTCATTAATAGAAGGGATTGAGATAGAACCGAAATTTACATATAGACTGATAAGGGTAATAGTATGACGCATAAGTTGTATTTTATATTCATCAACCAATCCTTGCATACCTTCACTAGGTAATTTTCCGTTTTCTAATGAGGGAAACTCACAAGGTATCATTGCATTATTTACGGCAAGGAGCTATTAATACGTCTTGTTATTAAAAAGTATCTAAATATATAATTAATTCAATAGGCATGTAAATATTTACTTGTCAAAATAGTATGTTTTGAGTTGTTTACATTTTTAATTATATGTAAGAATTTATATTTATTTTCTTGTTTATATCTGCATACTTAATAACACGTATTTCTTTACTGATTTATGTTAATATCAAAGCAAACTGATATGACATCACATTTAATATATATTTACATTTGCAATTGAGTTCAAAGTCTCGTGACCTGCATCAGGAAGGCATAATCATAAAAGACTTGCCTTGAATATACTACGATCCTCCTAATTCAACTTTAACATGTACAATGTTCCAAATTCTTTATTATACTTTTTCAGAAACTATTATTTCATTTGAAGAACACGAGAAGAAAGCTGTAAGGTAGCCTCTAAGTCACACAAGTCCATTGTTGTCACTATATCAAACATGTGGCAGTTGAACTTATTTTTGTTTAAGGTAGCAATAGTGGAATTGTTACTTATCAAAGCAGTGCATAGTGTTGTTTCTGCTTCTAATCAACTGTGTTAGTGGATGTCAGAGGGGAATGTGAATTCTAAAATATAACCCAACTTTTTGGGGGAGGGTATGTTACCTAATTAAGACATTAAACGTTGATACGTAAACTGAGCGTGTCAATCAGCGAATTATGGCCCACTCAAATAACCTCTTGACAATTCGTTGATACTGCAGTGTAATACCTTTCACCATCCAATTAAATTATACTCTTGTTCTGGAAGAAGGTACCAAAGATTCATATCATCTTTGAAAAGCATATTTATTTATTGTCTTATTTTAATAATGAATAGTAATAATAAGAAGTTTCTATAACGAGTATAATCATATTTGTCGTGTTCAATCATGCATTTCCATCTGAGCCGTATATATGTAGTTTGATTGTGTTATGTAAGATTCCGAAAAGCAAAGGCCTGAACGACAGCGGAAGCAATTATAATTAACAAAGTGTTACCCTTGGTTTGAAATTATTGTTTCGAATATATATGTTAGATTTACCTAATTTTAAGTTGGGATAACAACAGTTGGTATATATATATATATATTGATTAAAGATTGACACATTTGCATATATGTGAGGTCAATGCAGGTTACAAATCAATAAATGCATCTCTAATCTGATTTTATTTGCAACCAAATTAAATAATATTGAAAATATGTTACATTTCTAACTGTCAATGATTCGAGTAGTGACCAGAATATGGTAAAAAGCAAAGAGAAGACTGAAAGTTTGCAATTAGTTCGATGTCAAACGTAATTGATTGATTAAAGGAGATTCCTATAGGACATTGTGCGTTTGACAAAATCCACACTTAAACAGTGTAGAGCGTGTAACAAATGACACATCTATTAAACATCAATTAAACTAAAGTTGTAATTAAATGTTGCTGGTTATATTCTCTCGATTTTGAAATTGGTTTTTATAATCTTTATATGAAGGTATGTAAACTGACCTTATTTCCATTCCATTACCTCGGACATTTCTTGTTTTCAGGTGATCGCAAAACATTGTCTTAATTACGCTAAGCATTAACAAGTATGGCACGTTTGTTGTCGTTTACACTGAAATATTGATAATATTTGAGCGGACAGTTTTACTGGCTTCCGTTGTTCTCATTACCAAGGTCTTTAAAATTTGCGTGACTAGGGTCAGGAATAAAATGTATTGCTGCATAAAACTATTGCATAGGATATTAAGGAACATTAAAAATTTCTTGAGTACTTTTGTTGCTAAGTAAATATCAGTTCCATCAACTGCTAATTTGTATACATTTTCCAGATGTTCTGCTTACACAGTAAGAACATCGAAGGGGAATGAG